>MJUU01045974.1:80232-111341 GCA_002080025.1 Modiolus philippinarum | reverse complement strand
ATAAGATTTACTTTACAAAATACATTGGCAATGAGAAACCTCCGTCAGATATCTCTTTGTACCATGTTAGTTATATATAGTTAAAAGGGAGATAATTTTGATTTTAATATCAAGGTATTGATATGCTAATTATAGGTTTCATTATGAGTGAGGCTTGTATATCGCTTGTTATCAAATTGAGCTATTTAATTACACAATAATAATTAACGAGCTTCAGCGAGTTTATTATAATTTGTAATTAAATAGCGAAATTTGATAACAAGCGATATACAAGCATCACGAGTTGTGAAACCTATTTCTCTTATGATAAAGCATTCTGAGTCGTGTTCTCCCTATTATGTTAAGTCGGAAGAATTTTGTTGTGTTTGTGAATACATTGAAGATTGATTATGTACTTTAAACTTATCCTTATAATGAAGGTAAAGTCTAACAATACATTTTCCCCGTATATAAAGAAGAAGCTATAAACAACGATAAGTGTTGTAGATGTAGGAACTATGTTGCATTATACGTACATGTACACAACAATCAAAAGCAATGACAGGTACATGATTCCTCGCCGGTGACAAACCTGGGTGAAAGCTTGGTTGAATTGTAATTACAGTTTTAAACATCTATAATAAAATTAATTTCTGCTTGTCAGTTGAGTGAAAATGTTACGAATGATTTGTCATTAAATGTAGGTGTAAATTTCCCTTTCTCTGTGGTAACTGATTCTGATGTCAATTTCCACGCATCAATAATCCAAATACACATTACATCATAACATCAACACAGAACACAGGAAGGAAATCAAACTTATTTTTAGCAATAAAATGATATATTTCAAGCGGCCAAAATATATTAAACTGTTTTGGGAGAATGAATTAATAGGTGTATACACACGAAGCTCATTTTTTCATTTCTTCTTCTTGCCAATGGAATAAAAAATAATGCAGACGACATAATGCAACGAGCACGGAATTTAAAAAAGAATTGCCATGACGTTGGTTTGACCAGATGTGTGACCTCTAGAACAACCAATGATAATACGACTGAAAAGTTATCTAATCGTATGAAAGGCCAATGAAATGATAGCATAAAAGTTATCACTAAGTGATACGAAAAATTATCTTATCGTGTAAGAAATACATATTGCTGCCACATCATAAGAGAATTAAAATTATTTCCACTTTGAACCATACAAAACTAACTTGGTACAGGGAGATAACTGACCAAAGTTTCTCATTGTGTTAATCTTTGAACTTGGAAGAAAAAGAGGATGACAATATCTGATATATGGCATGATGATCAAAGTGTTGATTTTCAATTTGTTAGCCTGTTGTTTACTGTTAGAATGTACTTATTGTGAAGTATGGACACACATTCTTGTTTACTGTAAATGATAAGGTCTGGTATTAATACATATTACATTGTGTTGTTATGCTGAAAATATCAGTACAGGACATTCAAGATTGGAACAATTGAAGTCAGAAATGATCTCCTCAAATACCAGTAAGAAGGAATGACTGAATTCCTGACATATTGAAATGAATACATGTATATACTACCTTAAAAAACAAACTATTTATGAAATTGAAGTGTTCTTATAATTTTTCCTACATGATGATTCTTTAAGGGAGTATGAGCTGCAGTTTTCAAAAGCAATTGATATCCTCAAATTTTATCCATTCAAATAGAGTTAAATATTTTTGTAAATGGATCCTATTTTCTTGGTCATTAGTCACTTTGAAATGCATAAAATAGACAACGTACAGAATTTTATCAACTCTCAAAAACCACCCTTTGTTAAAAAATGAATGTATTCCCTCCCAATATATACCACTTTAACAAATACATGTATTATTTTTCATGATCAATGAAATTAAATAAGTGATAATTTGACATCATTTATTCATGTATGTGTCTTATTTCTGCACTCCAGTAGCAATATTGTATTAAACTTATCCTGATGAAGCCTTTAAAATGGGAAACTAGTCAATTTCGAACCTATACATGGAGTGTCTAAAATGTTGCTTTATAATCCAATTATATTTATTGTTATATTAATGCACTTTCAACCCTAGGTATCCACTTCAAGGGATCCTGAACAACAAATCAACCAGGCATTGGTTCACAAACTAACCTATTCTTTATGAAGTATAGAACTGATATTTTTTTCAACTTTCAGAAGTTTTGTTCTTAGCTGTGACTATTTGTATACAGAAATTTTCATTTGTATTTCCATTTCCCCCTGACCATCAAAAATGACATAGAAATACAGTTTTATGTAAGCAGTTTGTGTGTCATGTTGACGTCTGCTACGATTCCTATAAACGAATTGTTCACTATTGATAGAAATATATATACACAAATACAATGTAGTTATTTCTAATATCATGCATACATTTTAAGTAAATTCTAACAATATTCACTATTAAGATCACAGTTTTTATGAAGACTAAATTAATATATACCATTTCAGATGATTGTGCATTGCAATATTATATTATTCTCATTGGACAACCAATAATCTTTATTATGGACAATTAATAAATCTTCCTTGTTAGAATACTACATTATTAGCTAAAAACAATTTGACAATTTTTATACTTATCCTTGCAATGGAAATATATGAATGTATTCTGATATAATTACACAACAATTTCATTCTCAGTTACATTTTGATGTTTCATCATGTTTCAAAAATGTCCTATAAATGAATACAATGTACTGACAGTGACTATAGTGGGGCACATTCTGTCAGTCCATATTTTGCTAGACTATTATATCTCAAAAATGGGCGCAATAACCTATCAATATCTTTTGCTTAAAATTACTGGGGGGGGGGGGGGTATGTATGATTGATATTCTATTAAATAGAGATACTAATTTCAAAACCTTGATATTATGAACTTGAGGAGTGACCATCCTTAATGTTTGTTTTTTTTTGGAGATTTTTGTGAAGCCCTTATAAATAATGATATAACTTTAGTTTGTCAGTCTATTGGGCTTGTCATTGATCAAGACCAAGTTTTATTGTTTAAATGGTGAGATAAAATCCTTTAGACTAAGATCTTTGACATTTTTTATACGACCACAAAAAATTTGTGGTCGTATTATGGTATGGCACAGTCGTTGTCGGTGTCTGTGAAAAGCATAACTTTGATTCTAGTGGACGGATCATTTTTCAAATTTTAGTATGAGGTGTCTTTGCACAAGCACAAGCCCGGGTTTTAATTTCGGGTTCCTAGCCCTACCCGTCTCAGAAAAAGGGGCCAAAAAGGGGTAAAATTGGGTATTTCTGTGACTGTGGACAGCATAACTTGGTTTCTAGTGAACAGATCATTTTCAAATTTTGGTGTGATGTTTCTTAGCTTATGCTTAAGCCCTGTTTATAATTTCATGTTCTTATTTTAGAAAAAAGGGCCAAAAAGGGTTAAATCTGGTGTTTTCACATATTTGACTGTAGAATCTTTATTATTAATCAGATTTTTATGGGGTTTCTTTCAGTGTGCTCCTTAGGAAATTCCCAATCTGTTGCATGTCAACGGATTTCATGTGGCATATACTGTTTACGAGATAAATGGGACCCAAAAGGGGGGATTTCAAAAATTTAATTTTTTATACCCCCCACAAACAAAGTTTGGGGGGGTATATAGGAATCACCCTGTCCATCCGTCCGTCTGTCCGTCTGTCTGTCCTTCTGTCCGTCTGTCCGTCCATGTACCTTGTCAGCGCATGTTCTCCTAAACGGCTGCTTGGATTTCCATGAAATGTTACACAGTTGTAGTACACCACCTGAAGATGTGCATGAAGTAATATGGTTGCTTTCTGAAATTTTGAAGGGGAGATAATTCATCTTTGAATATTTTCTGGCAAAAGGGGAGGACGAACCTTGTCAGCGCATGTTCTCCTAAATGGATTCTTGGATTTTTATGAAATGTTGCACAGTTGTAGTACACCAGCTGAAGACGTGCATGAAGTAATATGGATGCTCCTAGAAATTTTGAAGAGGAGATAATTCATCTTTGAATATTTTCTGGTTAAAGGGAGGACGAAATTTGTTAGCGCATGTTCTCTAAAACAGGTATCTGGTATCTGGATTTTAATGTAATGTTACACAGTTGTGGTATACCACCTGAAGATTTGCATGAAAAAATATGTTTGCTGTCTGAAATTTTGAAAAGGTGATAATTCTTCTTTGAATAATTTCTTGGAAAAAAGAGTAGGTATATCAATGTGTCCATACTTGTATTGTGTCCACATTTGTACTGTGTCCACAAATGTATTGTGTCCACACGCAGTTGAATTTACACTTGCCATATTGATTCAGGGTTCAGTTAGCGGGGGGGTATAACTGGCTGCCATTTGGCGACAGCTCTAGTTTATTTTTAATCCAATTTTGATGCAATTTTTTGCAATGGATTCCTTATGAAAAATTGATACAGTGCTGCACCATGAGATTTTTGATAAGTTGTTTCCTTTCTGAACTATGAGGGGCCAAACGGGGCCAAAATTGCAAACATGCAGATAACCTAAAATTATTATTTTACATCTGATTTAAATGGGATCTTTTTCTTTGGATTCCTCTCATTGTAAGCTTTCATTGGTATGTCAACAGATTTGATGTAGCTCGACTTACTGTTTCCCAGCTATAAGGGGCCAAAATTGAAATTTTTGAAATATGTGAAATATTTATTTTTCAACAGATTCTGAACGGATATTTTTTCTTTGGATTTCTCTTTTTTATTAATAAGTGATCAAAAGGGTTGATTTTTTCTACTAGTTTGTGTCCAGCTAATTACTGAGTCAAGCTCCTTTTTGTGTCCCTCTATTTGTTGTGTCAAGCTCTGTACTGTTTCCACATTCACCTTGAACTACACTTGTTCAAATTTCAGTGGTCAACATGCTGCGGTCGGCGTAGCCCTTTATTAATTTACTAGAAACTTGCATAATACATGTGCATTGAAATTTTTTTTTTCAATGTGAGTGGTAGGCCTTTTATTTTCACAATTCGGTGATATAACAATGCTTGTTTACCTTTACATGCTGTAGGAGATTATGTTTTTACAACACTTTTTAGAAAAAGTACTTTTAATTTAACTTTTAGAAGAAAAACTTGAAAGAATAACCCTTAATTGACTCTTGTTACTGTTTGAACTTGGAAGAAATTGTTATGGTTACAGCCATTAAGATTTATGCAGACAATATTTTCATTAATTAAGAATTTCACAATTCTTAAAATTCAGCAACCACCATTTGATAAATATATTTATATCCATGTCTTTCCACTGGAACTGAAATTAAGAGATAAAAATACTGTATTTAAGGATCTCACTGAGGGGAAAATTGTAGGTTTTACTTTCCCAAACAGAGTTTTCTGGCCACACGTTAGCGGAGCCGGAAATTTTGGTGTTTTGCAACAGTAAAATCTTAGATTTACCCCTGAAGATCCTAAAATATAGTTTGGTGATCTCAATTCTAATGCAAATCCGCAAAAAGAACATTTTAACTCGATTTTAAGATTACAGGAAGTTGGTATGTGGCTGCGTCATTATGTTGCTATTGGTTCTGATGGTAAATCGTTAGATGCCAGCCAATCAGAATTAGCGTTACAAACATAAGTGCATTTGAATTACTTTCAATCATTAATCCTAAGAGGGTCAAAATCTCAAATTGTTTATTATGTTGAATGCAGGAAAGATCCTAACATATTACCCTGATAAGGTATATTTCCACATATAAAGACCTAAAGCACTTAGTGTCTCTGTGGTGTCTTTACACACTGAATCAAATCTTACCCTCTAGAATCTCTTCCAAATAGTCCACAGATCTGCCCCATAACCCAAACATATTCTTGCTTTAGTTACAATATATTTCATTGCACTGCAGTACTTTGGCTATCTGTATTTTGTCCAAATTCTCTTGTTTTTACCCTGTACAATATCATAAAATAGTATGAAATCTACTTCTACACTGAATGTACTCTTACAACTTAGTTAGATCAATATTGTAGTCAACCATATCATATGTCATGCCACGACCTACCCCTCTCATATTTACTCTGTTTAATGACTTAAAACGTATATAAACATGGGAACAAAATTTAGCGAAATCTTTTATATTGTTTTCTATTACATGAAATATTTGTTGTACTTTATTTGTTTTCTTAATAACGGAGAAAAATAGGACACTACCATTTCTCTAGGATTTATCCATGCATTTTACAAGTAGGTTTCATATTTTGAAGTAATTCTTTCTAGTTGTTTGATATTAATTTTCATCGAATCTTTCAATCCTTTAAACATATATATCGTCAGATTTTTTTATACAGTATCTTTAATTATTTCAAAAAATGTTTTATTTTAGAGAGTGACTTTATGGGATCCAGTGCAATAGATATTGAAAACTACCACAAAGACTTAGAACAACTACAGCCGCAGGCATCAACCCTTTTATCAATACTGAATAACATCAGATCTCGACTACGCTCTATGGAAGGCAATGATCCAAGGGTTCCAACGTACAGGTGAGCATCTTAAATAATTAAGTATTTAGAATTGTTCAAATTGTACATTGCAAGTGAAGTCACGCTTTTAATGCGAGAAGCTTTGTTGACACTTGTGCAGTAGATAAAAACAAGTTCTCCATTCAATGTCCAAAAGGAATAAGTGTTTGTCCACACCTTCATTTGTCTTTTGTGAACATGAATTTCCGAGGCTTGGATGTTTTTGTCTCATATCTTCATAGTTCAAAGATGTGTATGCGATAAGGATGTTCATTCTCTTTACTATACTTACTATACTGTAAGAAAAGATCTCAGAAGCAGGGCTTTATTCTGATTCATTAGCTTCTTATGATACATTATGGAATATCATTACCATAACCAACTACACAATTTGGTGTCAGTTTGGGTTTAAGGGTGTAGCAGCATTGGTCACTTTAACTAGGTCTGATGGGGATTATCACAATAAAATGCACAGCTTCAAAAGTTGAAGGGATTTTATGAGGCAAGAACTTCTCAAAACTGTAACCATGACCATGAAAAAACAGTTTCATAATTCTAAAGCATTTTTATACGACTGCAAAAATTTTGCAGTCATAATTATGGTATGGCACAGGCGTCGGCGTCAGTGTCCGCGTCTGTAGACAGCATAACTTAAGTTCTAGTGGACAGATTGTTATTAAATTTTAGTATGATGTTTCTTAGCACATTCATAACCTGGGTTTTAATTTCAGGTTTATGGACCCGCTTTTTTTTTTTGGAAAAAGGGGCCAAAAGGGGTAAAATTAGGTATTTTCGTGTTTGTGGACAGCATAACTCAAGTTCTAGGGAACGGATCATTTTCAAATTTTAGTATGAGGTTTCTTGCCTCGAGCTTAAGCCTGGGTTTTAATTTCGGGTTTGTGGCCCCACCTGTTTCAGGAAAAGGGGCCAAAAAGAGGTAAAATTGGGTATTTTTGTATCTGTGGACAGCATAACTTTGGTTCTAGTGAATGGATCACTTTCAAATATTAGTATGATGTTTTTTGGCACATTCTAAAGAACCGGTTTTCTTTCGTTCTTTTTTTAATTCATGGCCCCACCTGTTGCAGAAAAAGGGGCCAAAAAGAGGTTAAATTAGGTATTTTCGTGTCTGTGGATCATTTTCAAATTTTAGTTTGAGGTTTCTTGCCTCAAGCTTAAGCCAGGTTATTAATTTCAAGTTGCAAGGATTTCACATGGCAAGTATCGTTCATGAGGTAAATTGGGCCCAAAAAGGGCGAATTTCAAAAAATTAAATTTTTAAATTTTTATTTCGATTTTGATGCGGTTTTTTGCAATGGATTGATAATGAAAAATTAACATTGTGCTGCACCATAGATTTTTGATAACTTATTACCTTTCTGAGCTATGAGGGTCCAATTGGAGTCAAAATGGCAAATGTGTGGATTGCCTAAAACTGACTTTTCATCCTATTTCAGTGGGATTTTTTTCTTTGGTTTCCTCTCATCGTAAGATTTCGTGAGAACATTGTATTCAAGGGATTTTCATAGCTCTTCCTATTTCCAAGCTAAAAGGGTTAAAGGCCAGAATTGTAATTTTTAGAAATATGCGAAATCTTTATTTTTCATCAGATTTTGATGGGATTTTTTTTCTTTGGATTCCTCTCATTGTTAGCTTTCCTTAGTATTGCAACATATTTTTCATTGCTCTTACGGTTTCCAAGCTATAAGGGGTCAAAGTGGCCAAATTGCAATATTCAAACTTTGTGAAATCTTTTTTTTTTTTATTTCTGTTGATGTAAGCTTTTAGTTGGTAGTCAACAGATACTTCTTAGCTCTTACCATTTCCAATCAATAAGTGAATAAAAGGTATAATTTTTATTTTTACTAATTTGTGTCCAGTTAATTAATATGGTCAAGGTTTCTTTATTGTGACCAGCAAATTACTATGTCCACATTCATTTTAATTTACACTTGTTCAAATTTCAGTGTTCGACATGCTGTGGTCGTATCATGCTGCTCTTAGGGTAGCCCTTTATTTCATGTTTGTGGAAAGGGAAATTTGAGATAAAAATTGATTTCAGGAAGGGGATACCTATTGAGACTCTTGTAGTCTAAATATCCTTGAATATTTGAGTTGCTTATGTTTTCCAGCATATAATGATTTTTCTGGACCAGTTTTAGTATGTATAGAAAGGTAAACCTATCCTTTTGTCCATTCATCGGTCTGTTTGTTCACACTTTCTGTAAGCCCAAATCCTCTTAAACCTCTGAAAGGATTTTATTGAAACTTTACAGAAAGGAAAAATGCTATATGCAGATGTGCATGAAGGAATATTGTCTGACACTATGGAGGGGAGATAATTGGACTTCATTGATTCCTTCTGCAGATATTAGCTCTTGAGCACAAATCCTCTTAAACCACATAAAGGAGTTTGATGAAAATTTTCACATAGGAAGGACACTTTATGCAGACGTATATGAAAAATATAATTATTGTCCGACATCAAGGAGGGGAGATAATTTATGCCTTACCACAATAACCTCTACTTGTATGCATGTATGATAATTGCTAGCTATCAGTCTGGTTTGAATTAAAATTTGAAACTCGTACATTTAGTAAAGGATTTTTTTTCCAGGATATTTAGCAAATAAACATAAAAAAAACTTTGGTTTCTATTTCTTTGAAAAAAAATATACTATTTATGTCATGTTATTGCAGAGGTGTTATACACCAGTTATGCAGAGTATTGGTGCTATTAAATAAAACAGACCCCAGGGCCAGTATACCATCAGATGCCCCAGGACTTCTACAATGGGCTCATCAAATGTTAGAAGATTATCAGCTGGATACTCAGGCAAGTTACATAATTGTAGCAAATATTCTGGTTTCTGACATGTGGTATTTTCATGACACATATTTCTTTAAAATTACATTTTACAAGACTTGACAATTACTTTATAAATACATATATTGACAAATTTACAAGAGGAAAAGTTTATTTGAATTTGAAGAGAAAAATATATAAGGAGAGAATCTTCTTATCGACAATAAAATTTTATTTCATGCATTACAATAAATGATGTGTTTGCAATATTTTTTTTTTTTGATGAGTTTATGGAATCAAATTAATAACATTTTGACTGTTTGGTCAGGTGTTGTATTGTTGTCATACATGGGATTGAAAGGTCATTAGAACATACCTAAAATATATGACTTGACTGTTCAAGATTCTGTAATGAAATAAACCTTAGAATTGTTTACACTAGAAACCAAATTATTTATATTAGAAAGCATTTATACAAATGTTAAATAGAAATATAGAGCGAAATCTTTTGTGCAATAAACATTTTTCTTTGTGTTTTCTAGGATAAGAATATTTCAGGAGAATTGAATGAGGCTCCTGTCAGTAAAATATCATACGTAGATGTTCCAGTGGAGCGACAGAAATCACATCAGTATGCTGTACCACAAGTAAACAATGTGACGGAGGAAGCGAAACCTGTTCATCATCATCATAGTCAACAAAGTTCTTTATCTCTACATTCCGATACTGGGTATTACAGCAGTACACCTGTACCTGTGGAATATAGGAGTAGAACACTACCACATGCACAGATTCACTCATCATTCACTACATTCACTTCCCGAAACAAGAAACAAAAACATGATCCCAGGCTTGTCCGTAGCTCCACAAATATTACTAATGCTAAAGACAATTCTGTGGGCTATTTTGCAAATGGACGCTATTATGATCCCACTGCCAGCGCTGAAATCTATGCACCAGCTAGTTCGTACAGTGACAGGGAAAATAAAGTTATGTCAACCTTTCTATCTGACCTTCCACAAGATACCCAGTCCATTTCTTCATCAGTCAGCTCATTATATGTGGAGTATGTATTGATAATATTTTTATATTCAAATTTACCCCAGAGTGTGAGGGTTAAATTTAGGAATATAAAGGTCAAACCCATGGTTAAATGACAATAACCATATACCTGCAATGAATTATTTTGATTCTAATATGACAGAAAATGGAATTTTCCATTCTGAAGCGACCTATGAGAAGCCAGATTTGTCACCTCCAATGCTGTCTGTGTCTATGACTTCACAATACACAATTTGACATTCTAAACAGAAGCAAGTTCAAAATTCAAATCGAAAACAAAACAATACACATTTACATGTCTGAATGGCATGATTTTGTTAAAAACTGTTCTTAACCTTTATTTCTTTCATAGACTAAGAATATGGATATGGGATGTTGTCTCCTTGACATTTACCCCATTTCCTTTCTTTTTTCATAAGACGAACAAAATTAAAAACATTGTTGTTTTTCATCCCGTTTACTCATATTCCGATACCATTTAAGCATGTCCGAAATTTATGGTTATTGAGTATTATACTGGTTGACGATTAACAAGAGCCATGTTAGATTAAAATTTAATATGTTTAGCTCAATTTACACCAACAGATAAAAGAAACATTAAGATTCTGTTATGTCAGTTGAAAAGGTCAAAATTAAATTTTTCATGCCCTCAATGTTGTAAGTCCAGTTTCAAATTAACCCCTAATATATACAAAAAAGAATAGAACTGACAAGGTCTATTCCAAGGAGAGGTAAAGATCCTCAATTCAGTATACATGTATTTTCACCAAAGATTTTAAACTTTGACATCTTTACTTCTATATTGAATTTTAAATTCTAAGAATAAGTTGTGCAGAAAAACAACTTAAAACACTAACTGTTTATCAATCAAGATTATCTACATGCTGACCTTTTATATCATGCTTAGATTTCTCTTGGATATTTCAGTTGAAAAGATTATTTTTGCATCCTGAATATAAGAAAGTTCCAGCTTTCACATTCAAAATTGAAGATAGTATGCCAAGTTTACATTTGTTTTTTAGCTCACCTGGCTATGCCAGGGTGAGCTTTTGCCATCACTTGGCGTCCGTCGTCCGTCCGTCCGTCTGGCGTAAACTTTTCATTCAAAGATCTTCTCCTCTGAAACGACTGGGCCAATTGGAACCAAATTTGGTCACAATAGTCCTTGGGTGGTCCCCTTTAAAAAAGGTATCCGGCAGGTCCGTACCTCATCCAAGATGGCAGCCAGCGGGGAACATAGTTTTAACATTGGACCCTATGGGTAAACACATTCAAAGATCTTCTTCTCAAAAACTACCTGTCTAATTATAACCAAACTTAGTCACAATGGTCCTTAGATGGTCCCTTCCAAAAAAGGTATCCGGCAGGTCTGTACCTAATCCAAGATGGCCGCCAGCGGGGAACATAGTTTTAACATTGGACCCTATGGGAAAGACATTCAAAGATTTTTTTCTCAGAAGCTACCCATCCAGTTATAACCAAATTTAGTCACACTGGTCATTAGATGGTCCCTTCTAAAAAAGGTATCCGGCAGGTCTGTACCTCATCCAAGATGGTCGCCAGCGGGAACATAGTTTTAACATTGGACCCTATTGAATATACATTCAAAGATATTCTTCTCAGAAACTACTAGTTCAATTAGAACCAATCTAAGCCACAATGGTCCTTAGGTGGTCCCATCCAAAAAATGTATCTGGGAGGTCCGTACCTCATCCAAGATGGCCACCATCTGGAACATAGTTTTTACATTGGCCCTATTGATTTTAAGGGGAACCGCTGCCCAAATTTTTGAATTTTTGTTTGAAAAGTGGTCTGCATACTATGTATTACTTTAATTATAAGGGGAACCCCTGCCCAAATTTTTTTTGAATGGTGTTCTGTTATGGGTTGAAATGGATGGTGGATCTTTCGGTTGCCATGGAAACCAAACAAGAATACTGTATTTTTAGAAAAAAAAAGTATTCTGCTAAATTTTATTTTTCGTTTTTCCTATTGGAAATGAGTTTTATCTATGTCAGCCATGGTCCAGGTGAGCGATACAGGCTCTTGAGAGCCTCTTGTTCAACCATCTACATTATAACATTTGGTACAGTTCATCAAATTAGCACAATTTCAAACACAGGAAATTAGGTTAATCACTTACATGGATTTTTCATTGCTCACTGCTTTGACTGTAGATGCATACTATTTATCAGTATGGTTGACAAAGAGGGAGTTATATTGCCATATATTCTGGTGTGATTGTATTTATTATAAATAAAGTTTTTACTAGAAATATCATATTATGTAAAAAATGTAATTTTCATAATGACACTACAGAGTGGCTAAAATGGAAAGTTTTTACAAGATTGCCATTTTTTAAAAAAAAAAGTTGCTTATTTGTGCATGTATTGACAAGTCAATGCGTAGTTGTAAACCTATATTATCATGGTAGAAGATTAAGATTTGAGTTAGTGCATTGTTAATATAGCATTGTAAATACAAAGGAAAACTGAATGTTAGTTCAAGTTTCTAAACTTAAAATGTGCTTCTGATGTTTGGAATATCAATTGTTGAAACTGACAAATATCTAGTGTTAGCATTCTCTTGTTTGGGATAAAATTCTAAGAAAATTTGGTGGAAAAAAACTTCTTGATATTTCTAGATTTTGCAGATTTAAAAACTGAAAAAGTTGATATCATTTTGTCAGAACAAGTTTTTATGCCTTTTGGTATCAATCTTTGTAATCAAGAAATCTAAGTGGTTGATGAGTTGTATAAATTGTTAATATATGATTACAAAATTTATATTTACAGTGCAGAAGAGAGTGCTAATAATGATCTTGATAGTCTAGCAGAGGAAGATGAAGTTTTACCATTCAATCCAGAAGAGGCAACAGACCCTGTAGAAGTCTGATTTTAAATGGGAAATGAAATCAAGAGGCTTTCTTTCAACTCTTGATATATTTTAACTTCATCAAGATATATTGTGGAATCAGTCTTTCAGGGAGGCTTTTTAACAACTAACAACATGTGTACAAAGAAATTGAAATAAGTTATATTTTCTGGAACCAATCATTCAGGGAGGCTTTTCTTACAACATTTAATTTCATAGAATATTACTATATATTCATTCTTTGTCTTAATACATGTATTTATTTTCAGCTATATCATTTTGCTTAGTTATGATTAATTTTAAGCAGTTTTAACTATAATTATTGTATTCACTGACAACAAATTTCTGGTTGGTATTTCCTTGGGCATTCATTAGTGCATTTTATCTTAAATAGGTAAAAAAATCTTTTGCTACTGGGCATATTTGTACCTTATTTTATGTTCAGAGTTAGGGTAACCAGAGGGAAATTGAATTTTTTTAAAGAAATTATTAGAATCACGAAACAATACATTTATGAAATATGATATTTGAAAGCATGATCTCTTACCAATATTCACAGAATAGGAGTAATGAAAGCATTTGTATACAAGATGCATGGTAGATCTTTTTCACTGTATAATTATTTTTCTTAAGGTTAAAATTGCCCCTTTTTGATGTGAAGGTCATAGGTCAAAAGCCAACAGCGTAAAGAGAATACAGAGAATTTTTAAGCATACGTTGTATATAAATATAATATTACTTTTGTGTTGGTTGTTCCTTCAAATGGTAGTCATATACAATACGGGACTTCTGACCGGAAAATTTTGGATGCCATACAAAAAAAATCAATACAGTGAGAGGGAATCACTAATTAATGAACACTGTTGAGCTAAGGGTGGTTAATATTGAATCTGGTGTAGTGCTTCAGGTTAATTGTTTTTCTTCAATTAAAATTTAGTTAAAGAATTGTCTTCTAGGAACAATTAGAAACATACACTTCAATTTCATAAATATTTTGTGTTTAATGCGGTATATCTCTATTTCAATAGGTCAAAAATCCAGTTACTCCGTCGCACGTATCTGAGGCGATCGTTTCTGACTTCAATTATACGAGAGTTCCTATCTCGAAAGTCCTGTATTGAATAATTGTATTAAGTGTCCTTAAGTATAATTTTAGTGAAATTTAAGACATTCTGAAAATTTTTAATGTGTGTCATTTTACAATGTATTTTCTTTAGTTGGTGCATTTTATATTAATTTTTTTAGAAATGTGATTGTTTTATATCTTTATATACTCTTGTTTAGTAATACATGTAACATGTTAGTATCCTTGCATTTTTAACATAGCATAAAAGTGAATTTCTAAATAATGATGACATAAGTTCAGAAAACTTTTTTTTGAACCAATGTGTGTGCAACTTTGAGTATTTTTTATAAGACATCATATTTTTCAGCTCAACTGGTACGAAGGGTCAGTGTGAGCTTTTGCCATCACTTTGCATCCGTCCGTCGTCCGTCTGTTAAACATTTCACTATTTCATCTTGTCCTCTGAAACCACTGAAGCAAATTCAACCAAACTTCACAGGAATGATGTACTAAAGGTCCTTTACAATGATTGCTCATTTTATTCGAATCCGATAAAAAACATGGCCACCAGCGCGGAACTAAGGTTTAACATTGGAGCCTATGGGAAATATCACATTTTCATCTTCTCCTCTGAAACAGCTGAAGCAAATTCAACCAAACTTTACAGGAATGATGTACCAAAGGTCCTTTACAAAGATTGCTCATTTTCTTCTGATCCGGTAAAAAACATGGCCACCAGCACGGAACATAGTTTAACAGTGGACCCTATGGGAAAATCACATGTTCATCTTTTCCTCTGAATCTGTTGAAACAAATTCAACCAAACTTAAGAGGAATGATGTACTAAAGGTCCTTTACAAAGATTGCAAATTTTGTTTAGATCCGATAAAAAACATGGCCGCTAGCACGGAACATATTTAAACATCGGACCCTATGGGAAAATTACATTTTCATCTTTTCCTCTGAAGCAAATTCAACTAAAGTTTACAGGAATGATGTACTAAAGGTCCTTCACTAAGATTGCTCATTTTATTCCGATTCGATAAAAAACATGGCCGCCAGCATGGAACATACTCTAACATTGGACCCTATGGGAAAATCACATTTTCATCTTCTCCTCTGAAACGGCTAAAGCAAATTCAACCAAACTTTACAGGAAGGATGAACTAAAGAACTAAAGGTCCTTAGGGATGTATTCTGGTGATGTTTCAGTCTCGCTAAAATCTTGTTTGGAAATAATTTTAAAATTATTTATATTTTATGTATAATACCAATGAATTAACAAAATTGATGTTAGTCTTTATATTGTGTCAAAAAATTAATTATTTCTATCAAGTGGTTTCAAAGTAATCTCGAATTGAAGATTAATGCCCTAATTGGCTGTTGGATTCATATAAAATTTTCACAAAATAGGGGTTGGGTTAGAAAAAGCCATTTATGAAAAAAAAAATATGCACTTAAGATTAAAAATATGCTTTTTTAAAAAAAAGTGTTGTATATTTTTGAAATAAAAAATCACAAAACAAATGAAGTTTAAACCATTAGATGTTTAAATAATTTAGAAAATCTACATTTTTATGGAAATATTGAAATGCTGAAATTGCCCCTAAAAAGCATGAAAATTAGACAAAACTTTCTAATATCAACACCTACATATAATTTTGGGGGGTTGGATTTGTTCATTCCTTCTTTTACAACCTTTCAGAGAGTATATGATAGTTAAATACTCTAAGCTAGATTTTTTCAATGAAAATAGTGAAAAAAATGGGCAAAAATGCCTAAAAATGAGGAAAAGTGCTTAAATTGGTCACTTTCAGACATCTGTAGCAAAATAATTTGCACAGCAACCTATGAATTTTTCTCTATACATTTTGTATATTAAATTTATAGGGTTATAACATTGCAAAAATCAAGGTTTGAAAAAAAGTTAAATACTTTAAAATTTTGGCTCCTCACCAGAGTACATCCTTAACAAAGATTGTGCATTTCGTTCCAATCCGATAAAAAACATGGCCGCTTGCATGGAACATAGTTTAACATTGGACCCTATGGGAAAATCACTTTTTCGTTTTCTCCTCTGAAACGGCTAAAAGCAATTTCAACTAAACTTAACAGGAATGATGAATGGAAGGTCCTTCACAAAGATTGCTCATTCCGTCCAATCCGATAAAAAACATGGCCGCTTGCACGGCAAATAATTTAACATTGGACCCATGGGAAAATCACATTATCATCTTCTCCTTTGAAACCACTAAAGCAAATTCAACCAAACTTTACAGGAATGATGTACTAAAGAATCTTCAGTAAAATTGCTCATTTCATTCCTATCCGATAAAAAACATAGCTGCCAGCCTGGAACATAGTTTAACATTGGACCCTTTTGGGAAAATCACATTTTTCATCTTCTCCTCTGAAACAGCCGAAGCAAATTCAACCAAACTTTACAGGAATGATAAACTAAAGGTCCTTAACAAAGATTGCTCATTTTGTTCTGATCCGATAAAAACATGGCTGCCAGCACAGAACATAGTTTAACATTAGTCCCTATGGGAAAATCACATTTTCATCTTCTCCTCTGAAATGGCTGAAGCAAATTCAACCAAACTTTACAGTAAGGATGAACTAAAGGTCCTTAACAAAGATTGTGCATTTTGTTCCAATCAGATAAAAAAACATGGCCACCAGCATGGAACAAAGTTAAATATTGAACCCTATGGGAAAATCACATTTTCATTTCCCCCCCTGAAACTGCTGTAGCAAATTTAATCCAACTTTATAGGACTGATGTACTAAAGGTCCTTAACAAAGATTGCTCATTTTGTTCTTATTTGACAAAAAACATTGCGGCTAGCACAGAACGTATGTTTTATATTGGACTTGATGGGAAAAATCTCACATTTTCATCATGTTCTCAAAAACTGTTGAAGCAAATTGTATTAGAATAATGAATAGCAGGTCCTTTGCAAAGTTTACTCATTTCAATAGGACTAAACACAGGTGCTAATAGAGAACATAGCTAAACATTAGACCCCATTGGTAAAAAACATCATTTTTGGTCATGCACGGCAGAGAAGTATTTTGTCAGGCGAGCGATACAGGCTCAGTCTCTAGTTTTGGTCATGCTATTGTATAGTGCTTGGGTCCACACTGTCGCTATTCACATTTCCTTTTCATTGATTCTAGATGAAATTTCAATATGTTTTAAGATTCATTGTTTCTTAAACAGTTCCAAAGCTTAAAGTGGTTGAAGATTATGAAATCATCCTTGAGTCTTTAAACTTTTACAGAGTTTGGATAGATTTATTTTTTCTACAAAAATGGATTAGAACATTTCTAACATAGTATTCCTTATTTCAATCTCTTCTAGTTGTAGTCACGAGCATTGTCTAGGTTCTTAAAATTAAAGGGATCTGAAAGTACTGAAAATCACACTTTGACTAACTTTCTATGGTTATTTAATTTTATGATATCTGTACCCTTGTACAATGAACTGCAGATGTATCATACCACATTTTGTAAATTGAGGTCTTATCTACAAAAATATTGTCTTTTATAATGAAATCAAGCATTTGTGATTTTTTGTAATTTCATCTTTTATATGAAATTTACATTTTATACATATCACATGATTATTTTTATGATACATATCACATGTTTGATACCTCTATTGGCTCTAACTGTGATGCAATTATTTGTTCCGTGTTCATATTTGTTTCATTTGTGATATGCACAAGTATGAAGTTTATACTGCAATGTTTAGATTTACATAAGTAAACTACATTGACTGTACAAACATAAGTGATATATAGTCACTGACTGTATAACACTTCATCAATGTTGTCAACAATGCATTTCTGTAGAAATTGCTCCATGACGTCGCAAGAAAGCATGGATTCATTTCAAACTAATGATGTCTGCTTTACTTTTTGAATCATAATTTTCACCTATATATTTTATTAAATTTTGCTTGTTTTATGTTGCAGTATAAACACAATAATAGTACATTGACTTGACATAAACAGAATATAAGGTTGTGGCTCAAAATGATGAAAATGTTGGTCAGAGGTTCACATTTTCCCGCTTTTCCAAGCCTCATCCTTATATTGTGTTTATGTCAAGTGGATGTACTGTTAGGCCATGTAAAATTAATTATCTGGTTCTCAGATACCGCCGCATGGGCAAAAACCTGGCCGCTGGCTTGTATTTATTGTCCTCAAAAAATATATACAATGGTAACAAAATCCGTGTTCAATTTTTCCCGTTCTTTCACTTTAATTGATCAAAGAGAGACAACTCCAATTTAATTCGGAGCTCTCTTGTTTTTTCATTTTTTGCAAGAAATCGCTACTTCCGGTTTATATTCCAAATGGTTTGTAAACAACAAAACAAAAGTTGATTTCCCTGACACTTTTTGATGGGTTTTCGTGCGTTTAACCCATCGTTTATTGTGTCGCCTGCTGAAAGCAGAGTCGACACATAGGGATTACTATCCGTTGTCTTACGTCGTCGTCATCCTCATCCTCTGTCAGTTTTTTAATGCGCAACTCCTTCAAAACTACTTGTCAGATTCCAACCAAACTTTCAGGATATGTTGTTCACTTGGTGAATTTGGGCACCTGATACTCAGAATTTTGATTTTACAGATTTTAGAGGTTCAATGAGCCAAAATTGCTCATTTGTGAGTCTGTCGTTTTTGAATCCGCAACTCCTTCAAAACTGCTAGTCCAATTCCAACCAAACTTTCCAGATATGTTGTTCACCTGGTGAAGATGTGCACCTGACACTTAGAATTTTGATTTTACAGATCTTAGAGGCTCACGGAACCAAAATTGCTCATATGTGAGTCTGTCAGTCTTTGAATCCTCAACTCCTTTAAAACTGCTTGTCCAATTGCAACCAAACTTTCAGGATATTTTTTCACCTGGTGTAGATGTGCACCTGATACTTAGAATTTTTATTTTACATATTTTAGAGGTTCATGGAGCCAAAGTTGCTCATTTGTTATTCTGGTTAGTTAATCCTCAACTCCATCATAGCTATAACTCAGTTTCCAACCAAACTTGCAGGATATGTTGTTCACCTGATGTTGTTGTGCATCTGATTTGTAATATTTTGATTTAAAAGATTTTTGAGGTTCACTCAGCCAAAATTGCTCATTTGTTAATTTAGTTTGTTAATGTGGTATTCTTTCAAAACTAAAAGTCATATTCCAACCAACCTTTCAGAATTTGTTGATCACTTGATTTAATTGTGCACCTGATACCTACAATTTTGATATTACAGATTTTAGAGGTTCACTTGCCCAAAAATGGCTCTTCTGTAGTTTGGGCAACACAAGTGTTCCATGGAACACCCATCAATTTTCGTGAATGTGGCGGAAGAAACAACCGTTAAGGAAATTATGCAAAGGGGTGCTTTCACGGGCGTATGGCGGGTCTGTCTGAAACTCCACAAAGCAGAGATTCTTTAATGCACGAGAATGTTGTGTTGTGTTTTTAACCCCAGCCTGAGCAGTGTCTCTCTAGATCTGGTAATGGACTAAAAAAAATCTGTCACTGCAATCACTGGAAGGGGATCCAACTATCGTTTTGCTCACTGGAAGAATTTATTGTTATAACTTCATTGATAAATTTGTCTCTATCTAAATGCCCCAAATGGTCCGTGTATCTTTAACCCCTCCACTTGTACTGCAGTCACCAAGTAAATACAAATACACCTTATTTACATGTTCCTATTGGATCTCATCAAGGTTCATTAATCATGGGGGTCTTGCTTATTCAATTTGTTCCAGGTGGTTCTTGAAGGTGACATATTCTGGTGAGGTATATTGGATCTGCCTTTCCTTTACCTGTTGTCTTTGATGATTGCAGTTTGCTTTGACTCCAAGATTCATGATGGATTCTATCCATTGATAGAATGATCATAATACATTTTTTATTTTCTGTGCGGCACTTATGTGATACAAGGACTATACATGTACTGTCCCTGTGTGATGTCTTTGTTTTTTTGTTGTTTTCACTGTCTTTGGAGTATTATTTTTGGACTTATGATTTTGTTCTCTCTTACTTCACTATACTTTATCATATTTTAATTTTTATTCATGATAGCTGAAAAGTGAGCGATGGAGCACAGTTAAGCCCAAGAATGGATAAGTATGCAATCAAAATGCGGCGGTGTCAACAATGCAAACTATTGTAAATTAACAATAAGTCAGGAAATTTATTAAGCCTTTGTGTGTCTGGTCTGTTTTCTAGTTAGTTCACTTTATGTCTATCGGAGTCTAGGAGGATGCTTATTTCGCTGAACTTGATTACTCTTTTATTTAGGGGCCAACTCCGACCTACCGTTGGGTGTGGGGTTTCCTCACCGTTCATTGAAGATCTTATGGTGGCTTTGAGTTGTTATTGCTCCCCTTAGGGTCGTTGTCTCTTTGACACGTTCCCCGTTTCCCTTCTTTTTCGTATTGTAAATTAACAAGCTTATTTTAGTTGTAGGTCCATAGTATTTGATGTGCAGTTGCATTATTATAGGTACAACTCAAATCCCTACTTAGATTGTAGCCCTGGCCCCTTAGTCATGCATGAACAATCACATTAAGTTTTTAGCAAGCAGTTTGTACAGCCTATATGAGTAGTCCAAGGCACTTGATATTTGACATGCAGTTGCGTCTAGGGAGTACATACCGATTCCATGCCCGTATGGTGGCCCCTTAGTCACGCATGAACGATCACATTAAATTTTTGGCAAGCAGTTTGTACAGCCTATACCAGTAGTCCTAGGCACTTGATATTTGACATGCAGTTGCGTCTGGGAGAGTATATACCAATTCCAAGCCCGGATGGTGGCCCTGTCCCTTTAGTCACGAATGAACGATCACATTAAGTTTTTAGCAAGCAGTTTGTACAGCCTATACCAGTAGTCCTAGGCACTTCATATTTGATATGCAGTTGCGTCTTGGGGAGTACATTCCAATTCCACACCGGCTGGTGGCCCTGGCCCCTAAGTCACGCATGAACAATCACTTTAAGTTTGTAGCAAGCAGTTTGTACAGCCTATACCAGTAGTCTTAGGCACTTGATATTTGACATGCAGTTGCGTCTTGGGGAGTACATACCGATTCCATGCCCGGATGGTGGCCTTGGCCCCTTAGTCACACATGAACGATCACATTAAGTTTTTAGCAAGCAGTTTGTACAGCCTATACCAGTAGTCCTAGGCACTTGATATTTAATATGCAGTTGCATTTTCGGGAGTACATTCCGATTCCATGCCTGGATGGTTGCCCTGGCTCCTAAGTCACACATGAAAGATTTTTAAAGTTTTTATCAAGCAGTTTGTACAGCCTATACCAGTAGTCCTAGGCACTTGATATTTGACAACCAGTTGCGTCTTGGGAAGTACATACCGATTCCACGCCCAGATGTTGGCCCTGGCTCCTTAGTCATGCATGAGTGATCACATAATTTTTTTCCAAGTAAATTGTAAACACAGTTAAAGATTATATTTCATTTTTATTCTTCTGCAGTAGATCAATATGCAAATTAAGGCGATGCAAGGGGCGGGCGAGACATATCCTGTGTCCACAGTTTGTTTGAAGATCTTCATTCCTCTGGTTGTAATTATCGGTTGTGAATTTTTAAAAGGAATTCCATGGCAACAAATCGTCACCATCAATTGTAACATAGAAATACGGCTGATTTTGAAATTATTGATGTGTTTGTTTGCTTTGTTGTTTTAAGATGTATCTTGATACAGCTTTTGGAATTTTAGATAGAATATAAAAGGGATAATCTGGGCTTATTACAAATGCAAAGACAAAATGCAGAAAATTCTGTTCCAACATATGCATGTAAAAATCCCATAGATTACTTTGGAAAAAATCTAAAAGAAATTTATTTAAACTGAATTTATTTTACTCTTGTTTACTAGAATTTAGTACTGATACTTGTATTTCATCATACCAAATTATTATATAGCTAGCAGTTATTAAAAAGTTTTCCAAATACAAATGTAAAATAAATCTCATATTTTCACTCAGTGAACTAAAAAATATATTTTCACTGTAGGAAATGACATCACAATATTATCAACAGTGTAAACATCTCGAGCATTGATATAAAAGAAAAAAAAAACATAAAATTGCACCTTAATCTGTTTATAGATTTCAAAATCTATATAATGATACATGTAAGTTTAACTAATTAACTGATGAACATCAAATAATAATTTCACTTATGTTCAGCAATGCAGTGGATTAAACTCGTTTCTGAACAAGTTTAGAGACTTGTTAAATTCTCCTGTGTTCTTCAGCACTCATGTCATTATTATTTAAAATCATCATAGTCAATTAGTTATTGTACACATACTGCCTCCAATTGAGGATGGTATACATTTTGTACTTGATTACCACACAAATGAAGGGTATCATCCGAGACTGTAGTTGAGGCTGATATTCTTTTCTGAGTTTGGTAATCTAGTATACCATCCAAAATTAAAAGGCAGCATATGTTATATTATACTGAACATCTTGACCGTATTACTACTTCAAATGATGATACTGTACAATTAGAGTGGGTGGTATACTCAACAGAGGGGTGGTAAGCCAATTACCACCCTTATGGTTAACAAATCAAACTTAAGGAAATTCACGTGAAGTATAATATACATGTATAAGTATTTATACATTCTTATACAGATTTGTTACACACAAATATATATACTCTATACATTATAAAAATACTGAAAATATTGTGGATTATGTACATTTCCTAGTGACTCCCCGAAATTTCAAGATTTTTGTCAAAGCATCTTTGATTTGAGATACATACATTGTATATACAACTTCTAGCAAAATTATAAGTTATTTATGTGTCAGAAGCAATCTAAGTAATTATAATCTGATTTTCATTTAATCTTTTTTATGCCAAAGCTGAAAATAACTTGAGATTGCTATGATACCGTGTTATTCTGTACAAATTTTTGTCAGAGTGGTAATATATCTAGATCTGAATGCTTTGCTTATACTAGCAAATCATGATAAAATATTTATAAAAAATGTAAGGTGTTGAAAGGTATTGAAAAAAAAATCAAAATGATACTTTGATATTTTTTGTTTTTTATTTATTTTTATGTTTTTATATATGTATATACATTGTATTTAAATGGCTTGATAGATTTACTTTGGTTATGGTTGTCTCTTTTATATACAGCTGAAATGTGAATTACTTTTGTAAAAATATATACATGTCTTGCCACTGCTGAGTCTCAACTTTTGATGTGAACTGTTATCACCATTATTTTTCAAAGCTACCAATATACTTAAAATTATTCACTTCATTTGTGAGAAAATAGGAAAACATTATTGGACTTACATAAAAAGCTGTTGAGCTTTTTTTGCCATTTTAAAATATAAATATATTTTTTTACTCACCAAGTAGGATCTAAAACTATATATTTACTACACCAACAATTCAATATGTTAAATTAAACTTTGATGTCAATGTAATTGTTCTTTCATCTCAGAGTTTGGAGCTATCTATTTAAAAAAATTCTTTTTACAGTTTATTCAATACAGATGTGATGTTGTATATATGTTAACGTAAGACTAATATTTCATTCTAAATCTCCTGTCCTATATTGGTGCTTCCTCTCAGGTCTAAAGTTAAATTAAATAATTTATACATTATATGACTTTAACATTACCAAGTTTCATTTGATTCTGGATAAATGAGCTCAATATTCTGTTAGAAAGAGAGGGAGAAATTGAAAATATTGTAAATTATTTATATTAACAAATAATAGTGAAAGATTTGTTGAATAGATGATAAATTTGTTTGAGTGCTGAAAGATATATATATGTATAGGACTTTTTAAAAAATTTTCATTATACTACAAATTTTTTTAATAGACGTATTAAGGTATAAATAAGTATTAATGTTATTATTATATTTCATACCTCTCACATGCCTTAGTAAAACGACAACCATTACTTTTAAGTAATGTATATTTACCACTGATATAATCTGTTCCTATATATCAGGAACATTACAAAAAAGCTGCAGGCAGCAAACATTTTTGTCCAACTGCTGATATGGTTGTAAAACAGATAACATGTTTATTTTGTCAAAGTTTTAATGCAGTTGACTGAAAAATTTATTTTACTTCCTTGTTCACTGCACTTACTTAAAATTTGAAATCCATTTGTTGAAAGGTGCCTTTAGAAAATGTTATAAACAGTTTATGTTAAGGTAGATAGACACTGTTGCATTGCACAATTCAATCGCGCATTAGAAAAATGAAGAGTCAGATACGGGATAGGTTTGATTTTCGGGCCGGAACAATGATTTGACGGCTTTTCCTTTGTGACGTCATAATTGAATGACAGATGTGAAACGTCAGATTCCGTTTACTTTGCCGCGAATTAACTCCCTTTTCCCATAAATAATGTTTAATCCGGGAATCTTGTAAAATATCTCCGTTAAAAGCATGGTGACGTATATATTTTTTTATTGTTACAAATAAATTAAATCATAAACTATCTTTTCATAAAAAATACACCAAATTCTCATGGATAAAAAGTTTATTTCTATTAAGCTAAAAATTGCCTTTCCATATTTTCCCCGTGCATTCTATGTAAATTTAGGTGAAAAAATGGCTAAAAATGAGCAAACTTTGATCTCAATTCTAGAAAAAGCAAGCATGGTGACCCATACTTTTTATTACAGATTTCAGTAAGTGGGATTGGTTCTTCAATTGTGCCGACTTGCAACAAAATCTCATGGATATGAATATTACTGTCTATCTACCTTAAGTTACTCTTACCTCAGGAATTTTCTGTGCAGCTGTATTAACAGATAGTGATGATTTACCCTTTTAAATCAATGTTGTATTGTCACCAGTGAAAAATTTCCTGTCCCTGTATGAAGTGATGTAACTGTTTTGTGTAGGCTCATTGTCATGAAGAAATAATGGGTTCTAAAGTTGTATTAAAAATTTCAGTATTGTGTACAAAAAGAAGTGTTTCAGTTGTAGCAATCTTTTCTCTAATGACCTTATGTAAAACAACAAGGAGTATACTCCAAATAAATTTGGACTGTTAAATTTTCTTCATATTGATCGAGTTCATCGTTATTTGTCTTAAGCTTTTGCAATGAAATACGTCCAAGGACCATAATAACAAAGATATTGTATGTAGGAGATAAGTTATATGAGCAAAGTACCTTTGACAAATAAAAAGTTTTGTTCAACAAATTTAAATGAAATTTTACACAATTAGCTTAGGCAAGTTTGTTTCTACATGTAATAGAGGATAATTTGGATATAGAAGATTACAGGTGTTTTAGGGGAGAAAAGGTGCAACAGGCCTAACTGTATGCTAACATATCTCCTAAAACAGGTAAACTGTCAATTTTAATTATACCAATATAAATATCTGCCATGTGATAGCTGTCCGTGAGATTTTTATTACACTATACAATTCATCATGTGTGCTACACAATGGATTTAAAAAATTTTGCCGATCTTCTCAAGTGTCTTTTGCTCCCTCGTCTTGTACATGTTTTTAATTTAACATTTTATGCAATAAAAAGAACTTAACAATATTAAAAATTCAAAAATCATTATCTGATCTCTTGGGAAAACATTTCTGAATATGCCACTCCAAATTATTTGAGAACTAAATTTTATGTTTGTTTAAAATTCTCCTCAAACTAAAACTAATTAGAATGCTATTTTGAGATTATTTAAGCAACATGCTGACAGTTTGCTAAAATAACACACCATTCAGTATTTGTTTTTATCACTGACTTTTTAGCTCACCTGGCCTAACTTTTGCCATCACTTTGCGTCCGTTGTCCGTCCGTCCCTCAACAATTTCAAAAATCTTCTCCTCTGAAACTGCTGAGCCAATTGTAACCAAACTTGGCCTGAAGCATCACCAGGGTATGCAGTTTAAAATTTGTGTTCGATTAGTCCAAAGACCAAACAACATGGCTGCTGTTACTAAAGATAGAACATAGGGGTAAATTGATGTTTTTTGCAAATAACTTAAAAACCGTTACAGATATAAAAAATCTGACCGTAGTGAAAGTGATCAGCATAGCAAGATCTACCTGCCCTGCAATTTCTAAGAAAATCCGAGAACCCTTCTTGGAGTTATTGCCCTTTTTCTGTAAAATTTGCAAAATTCTAACTTTATTAATTTTTTTAACAGAATAACTGTAAGAGATAGAAGTCAACTTTAAGTTGCAAAATTGTTCAGCATGTCAAGATCTACCCACCCTGAAATTTTGAAGATAATCCCAAAACCCTTGTAGGAGTTATTACCCTTTTTTCGCAGAATTTTAAAAATTTTTTAAATTTTCATATTTTTATACGACCGCAAAAATTTTTGAGGTCGTTGTCATCGTTGTCTATAGACACTTTTGTTTTTTTGTCAATAACTTAAGTTCCAGTTGATCAACCTTTATGAAATTTTAAGACAATGTTCCTTGGCACAAAAAGAAGCCTTGGCTTAGTTTTGGGTATTGTGGCCCCACCTGTTTTTAAAAAAGGGGCCAAAAAGGATTAATTTGATGTTTTCTCATATCTGACTGTAGAATCTTTTTTATTTATCGGATTCTGATGGGGTTTCTTTCAGTGTCCTCCTGAGGAAATTTGCAATCATTAGAATGCCAACGGATTTTATGTGGCATGTACCGTTCACGAGATAAATGTGGCCCAATAGGGGGAATTTCAAAAATTTTATTTTTTTTATTTTTAGTCTGATTTTGATGCAGTTTTTTGCAATGGATTCCTTACGAAAAATTAACATAGAGCTGTACCATCAGATTTTTGATAACTTGTTTCTTTTCCAAACTATAAGGGGCCCAACGGGGAAAAAATTGCAAACGTGCAGATTACCTAAAATTTTTATTTTTCATCTGTTTTCAATGGGATTTTTTTCTTTATATTCCTCTCATTGTAGGCTTTCAGTGCTATGTCATCAGATTTGGTGTAATTCTTACTGTTTCCGAGGTATAAGGGGTCAAAGGGGCCAAAATTGCAGTTATAGGAAATATGTGAAATCTTTATTTTTCATCAAATTTTTATGGGATTTTTTTCTTTTTAATTCCTCTCTAAGTAAGCTTTCAGAGGTATTTCAATGGATTTGACGTAGCTCTTACCGTTTTTTTTTTAGCTATAAGGGGTCAAAGGGGACAAAATTGTAAACATTAGAAATATCTGAAATCTTTTTATTTTTCATTAGATTTTGATGGGATTTTCATCTATGGATTATTCTCATTGTAAGTTTTCAGTAATATGGTAGTATATTTTGCGTTGCTCTTCGGTTTCCAAGGTATAATGGGTCAAAGGGCCAAATTGTAATATTTCAAAATATGTGAAATCTTTATTTTACATTGGATTTCAATCTGAGTTTTTTCTTTTGATTTCTCTTGATGTAAGACTTTAATTGGTAGTCAACAGAATTTCTTAGCTCTTATGATATCCTAGTAATAAGGGATTAAAAGGGCTAATTTTTATTTTCACGAGTTTATGTCCAGTTAATTTATATGTCAAGGTCCTTGTTGTGTCCAGCAAATTACTGTGTCCACATTCATTTTAGTTTACACTTGTTCAAATAACAGTGGTCGACATGCTGCGGTCGTATCATGCTGCGCTCGGCGTAACCCTTTATTCATCTTTTATTACCAAAACTATAGAAGATGAAGGTTAAGTGTTAATTGATAAAATGTTTGCAATACTATGGCAACTTCAAAACTGGTGTTGAAAATTATTGGTTGACTGCCGTTTTCAAAATGGCCGCCAAAAAAGGCTGGAAAATTCAACATTTTCTGATTTCAATGAAATTTGGCTTCCAAATAGATATTGATGTTGCGACTTCAAAACCGGTTTTGAAAATTGTTTCGTTGACCACCATTTTCAAAATGGCCGCCAAAAAGACAGGTAAGTTCAACATTGTCAGATTTCAATGAAATTTGGTTTCCAAAAAGGTATTGATGTCGCAACTTTATAACTGCAAAATTGTTCGTTGGCCATCATTTTCAAAATGGCTGCCAAAAAAGGCGGGAAAATTCAACATTGTCCGATTTCAATGAAATTTGGTTTCCAAGTGGATATTGATGGCACTACTGCAAAACCGGTGTTGAAAATTGTTTGTTGACTGCCATTTTCATAATGGGCGCCAAGTAGGTGGGAAAATTCAACATAGTCTGATTTCAATAAATTTGGTTTCCAAATAGATATTGATGTAGTAACTTAAAGATATGGTGTTAAAAATTGTTGTTGACTGATGTCTCGACTTCAAAACTGGCGTCAAAAGTGGTCCTCAGCAAGACAATTTTTGTCAAAAAGCCCAACAAAGAAGTACAGTTAAACATGATCAGACTTAAAATAGAGTCCAAGTTAATGGTGATGTTTGCTCTACCAAAGTTTGAGAGACTGAAGTTCAACTGTATAATTTACAATGTTAGCTTGATTGTGGCAACTGAAAGCCAGGTGAGTGATATAGGCTCCAGGGAGCCTCTGGCTGTCTGTAACTTAAGACAGTGTAGGCCATCACATATGTTAATATTATTTATTTGTACCGGGTTTGAGTGAAAATTTCATTATTATACAAATTTTATGCAATTGAGCCTATGATTGTTTTTGCAAAAAAATCTTTTTAAAATGATTAAAATTAATGTAATATGCTTTGATCATTATTTTGTGAACAAATTTGCAGGAAATAAGGTGCTTAGATTAAAGAATTGTATATTATCAATAGATCTCTGACAACTGTTAGCTTTGCAACTCTAATAAAGATATACCAAATTTATTGTTTGAAAATAACTTATTTCATCTCTGATCTACAATCAAAAGGATGCATTATTTCTTAGCCTTTCCATTTATATGTAGTAATGAAATGATTCATTGATTGAATTTAGGTTACAGTGGCGGATCCTGGTACCCAGGGCCCCCTTTTAGGTTGAAAAGTTGGGTGTGGGGTCCCTCTTAGCAGAAAGTCTGGATATGCCACTGGGTTAGCATCAATGAAAGCAGTATTCTAGCTGTACCTCATTCTGTTTTATTTATGGAGAGAGCCAAACACTGCCATACTGAAAGATAATTGAAAAAAACATACAATTGAAAATCAAGTACACCCTTTTTCCCGATATGTGGGTTTTAAGGTTACAATAAATAAAGTGTTGTTATCTTTTCCTGGATTAGAACTCTCCCATCAACTAGAGGTTCAAACACTATTCACTTCCAGTTATCACTGGTTCAGTTGGCTAACAATACACAACTTAAACCCTGAATTCATTTTAATTCTAACAAAATTAGTGCAGTATCACAGTAAACAATGACCTAGTAATCTAAATATGAACAGTGTCATGAACTGTGTTCAGGATGAACAACACTTGCTGTGTTGAGTTGATAACTGGAAACTGTTTCATTTAAGAAAAGAGCAGACCAAACAATTTTTTGAAAAGGCCTATACGGGTACTTGTAACTACTAAAACCATCATTCCATCAAGGTTCTTGTATTGATAAGGAACATATAATTGCAAGAAAACACTTTGTATATTACCAGTTCAAAACAAGATCCTTGACCTCACAGTTTTATAGTTATATTAGCCACTTTAACTTGCTTATTCTTTAGCACATTACACGGGTTTTGTTGAAATATGTTATATTAAGCTTCAAAGTAGTTACACCTTAATAGTAGGGACAAAGCTTCATTAGATGATTTAGCTTAAATATGCAGATTGCAGTCTGAGTTAACATATGTGATATTGTCTCATGTTCATTTAATTCATATCCTTTCATAAAATATATCTATAGAAATTTACATATGTTTTGACTATGCTTAATTTATATGAAAAGTATTTTCTCTTGAGCTTTGTCTCTTTATGAAAGTGTGATCTTTCTGTCATAACTTTGAAGACAAGCTGGGGTCTCTTAAATACCACCTTGGATGAAGTACTGACATATGGGACACAATTTTTAAAGGGACCGCTAAACTATGTTCCCTGTTGGTGGTCATTATGGACAGTCTGGGATGAGGCCCAGTCCTGAAGGATACAAATTGTATTGTCAAGCATTTTCAGGAGAGATAGACATTGAATGGATTTTCCATGTAAGCTTCAATGTAAGACTGTTATCTGCTGACAACCATGTTGTATGGAATACGGACCTACGGGATAAAGGTCCATAATTCTGACTACTATTAGAATAATTGGACCAAGATTGGTTGCAATTTGCTTTGTGGTTTCACGAGAAAAATGTTTCATAAGGCTCAATCTTAAACTTCCCCTGCTGGGTGGTACGAACTTGTCTGACACATTTTTTAACAGGACCATATTGACTAAGTTTGGTAAATGGTCAACAATACAATTTGTATCCTTCAGGACTGGGCCTCATCCCAGACTGTCCATAATGACCACCAACAGGGAACATAGTTTAGCATTTGACCCTATTGGAAACACATCCAAAGATCTTCTCGAAAACTACTACATATTGTCGAAATAGAAGCAAACTTAGTTACAATGCCGGTCCTTATATAGTTCCTTCCAAAAAAGGTATCCAGAAATTCTGTGCCTTATCCAAGATAGTGTAATATTGCCCTTTATGGAAATAAAGGGCAATATTCTTCTCAGAAACTTCTAGACCATATTTAGTCGATGGTTACGCCTTTTTACTCAAATAAACTGAAATATACTTAAATAACTTTCCCTTTCTAGGCAGCAATATACCTACCTCTCCAGCCTATGGAGTGTACATTTCACAGTTGATTCGTTACTGTCGAGCATGTAGTTTGTACAGTGATTTTT
>MJUU01045974.1:53784-80045 GCA_002080025.1 Modiolus philippinarum | reverse complement strand
CGACACTATCTAAATAATCATATTAGTTGGTTCAATGCATGATAACATTTTTGTGCGGTTATGCAAACCTGTTTGTGTTTAACTAAGAAAACGATAATTACAAAATGACCTACTTACACACATAAACGCTATGTCGCCTGACCGCGTACTCTGGACAATACACAGCCGAATGATGTATTGATTTTTCATGTTGTATAAACATGATAAACATGATAAAGTTTACATGGCGTTTTCGTAATACATGCAGCGAAAACCCTTGAAAATGAATGCAAATCAAATATTTCATATAATTTACATGTTATTCCAAGTATAGATGTATTTCACATTTTAATTTTTTAATGTAAATATCAGGCTGAAATTAGTTTTACATTACGTGGAAGTAAACTTTAATTGCGATATGTTTATTTATCCATGCTTACTGCATCCATGCTTACTGCATGTTTGTGAATTTTGTCCTTATGTACAATTCTCATATGTACGCTTTTGAACGACTTTGGTCTACATGTAGGTGAAACACTACATTATCATGATTATTGATTGTCTTGTGTAGGGTGGACATGGTTATTTAGCAGGTGGTTAATCAGCCAATAGAATCCAAGTTTACATCCGCATAACCGCACAATGAAAGATATGACGTGTCAGTACCCCAAATGAAAGTGTACAGCTAGATTCACGTCTTCCCGAATTTGACTACCGACTTTGACATTTTCCCGGATTGAATCACTCATAGTGTGCCGGGTGCTGTTAACAGAGCAGGACATGCTTAGGGGACGACCATTTGATATTCTGGGGGGGGGGGGGCTGGAGGATTTTGTTTGGAAAATTTATTTATTTTCGCCTGGCAGGTAGCAAATAATTTCATTTTCAGTGGAATTCCAATTTACACTGGACTAAAGCAAGGGCAAATCAGAATTCCAATTTGTCCAAGGAGAAATCAGAATCAGCCCTGTAATATATACATTGGTTTACCTTCTAAAAAGGGGAGACAACTAGCATTCTTTTAAATGGGAATTGTGAATATAATTACATGAATTAAATATATAATAGATTTGAAATCAAGTACAGATCCAGGCAATCTGAAAATGGGGCTCCAATTAGAATTGAAAGGTAATTTCGCCGAGCGGAGCGAGGCGCGAAAATTTTGGGTTTTTTTTTTAGTAAAACATCAGAATATTCATTGAAAAATACATTATTGTCAAAAAGGGGGGTTCCAACCCCCCCTCCTTCCCTTCTTGGATCAATCAATGTGAAATTCCAAACTATTGAAATAACATGCCATGTATGCTGGTCCAAATTATATAAACTTCACTTGCACTCCTTATAAAACACAAATATATATAACTGCATATATACATATAGACATTCATATATACATTGTAGGATGATATAGTTTTAAAAGTCTACTGATGTTCACTATATGGATAACACTCATGTGGATATTGCACAAAAAGAAAGCTTCCAAAAATCAAAAACAAAGGACTGTCCTGTTTGATATATGTGAAAAACATAATCTGGCCCGCGAAGCGGGCCACAAAAAATTCCTGGCTCTGGTAAAGATTCCAGGCCATCCTGAAAATCAAGGACCGTGCCTTAAGACATAATATTTTCAGTTTTGAAAAATCCTCCAAAAATATTCATTTTCAGTAGGTTGTTGGCAAAACTATTTATTTTCAAACTATCTTCAGGTAGAATATTTATTTTACACTAAAGCCAAAGCAAAATTATTCAATTTCAAAATCTATACACTTCATTGTTCAAAGCAATAATGTCTATTACAAGTTACACAAAATTCACAGTTCTCAGTGAAATTTTATATTTACCATTTAATAGCTACTTGGCCTCGTTCATTTTCTTCACGTGTAAATTATTGTAAATTGGACCGTGGATGAAAATGAATCTTATTTCCTTCATTTTCTTTAAGCAACTATCGCATAGTGAATGCTTTATAAAATGCCAATATGACGAAGTGGACTTTCAAATTTGTGTTACCGCGACAACCGTCCAATAATTTCTAGCATTGGTTATTATAATTTTCAATATAATTAGTAATTATAGGGAGAATAAACGTAATATCTGCAAAATAAAAGCTTTTCGAGATATTAGATTTGATTTTTTTAATTTGAAATTCCAGCTGACGCATAAACCTTATTTTTCATTTGAAAACTTTCGACTTCCAGCTACATTGTAATATCAAAGTTTGCCGGAAAGTCCGGAAAATTCTCCGGTTTTATGCAAGAACCGGAAGCGTGGACGCGCAGCCTGTGAGCTACGCATCCACGCGGCGTGGACGCGCAGCCACTTGCTTTCTTGTAGGAAAGGCAAATCGACCAATGAATAATCATTCATCGATCTGGGCACTGTTACAAAGATCGTGTTCGGTTTTACTAACCAACTCGGATGATCTTACTAACTCTGCTGAACTTTAGCTGTTTTCCCGATTATTTATGACATGTGTGAGCTTTGTTTTGTGGGCTTGATCAGTATGTTTATTGTGTTTGCAGTATTTCAGTATCTGAACTGCCTGCTGTTCCCTTGATTCTTACTGAGCCATTTCAGAGCTTGATGATCTGTATACACCTTGAAACGACTATTTGCCAAGTAAACATGATATGATTTGATACCCTCAAGAACCGCTTAACATTCCAATCACTGATAGCCATTTACGTTCTGCATCTGACAGAGATCTACCTCAATAAGCAATGATTCTTTCATTTCAACCCTTGCCATCTTTTTGTCCTAGTATGTACCCAATGGCTGTGCCACTTGCATCTGTTGTTGGGATGAAGAGTTTAGACATATTAGGATATGCTAGCGCAGGAGAAGAACAAAGAGCACTCTTTAACTGGTTGAATGCCTCTTGGCACTTAATGGGCCATTCAAATAGAACCTCATCCTTCAGTAAGTTGTTCAATGGTGTTGCTATGTGACTATAACCTTCTATGAATTTTCTGTAGTAATTTTCTAACCCGAGAAAACTTCGAACCTGTTTCTGGCTCTTGGGAGAAGGAAAACTTTTCACTGAACACTGAACTGAACACCCTTTTTGGAAATTTTGTGACCACGGTAATCACTTCTGGACATGCAAACATGCATTTGCTAGGCCTAAGGGTCAGCCCTTCTTCAGTAAGCCCATCAAAGACCTGTTGTAAGTGACTGATATGTTTCTCAAGATATTTGCTGAACACGAGAACATCATCTACATAGACAAGAGCTGATTCGTAATTTAAATGTTTTAGAACTTGTGTTAAAAGATAATGAAATGAAGATGGGGCAGAAGCTAAGCCAACGGGTAGACGTTTCCACTGGTAGATACCATTTGGTGTAACAAATGTGGCTTTATGTGCAGTGGATGGGTGAAGACCGACCTGCCAATACCCCGATAAAAGGTCGAGCGTACTAAATATGGTTGCTTCTGCTCGACCTAGAGCATTGAAAACATCTTGAAGCCTTGTTAATGGGAAAAATTTGGGCTTTGTGACCTTATAGAAAGCCCTATATTCAATACAGTACCTCAGCTCCCATGCTTTCTTTTTACAAATAACTACAGGGCTCTGCAGTTCGCTATTTGACTCTTCGATTATGATGTTTTTGAGCATTTTCTAAATCTGTTCATTTCATCACGCACTACTGGTGTTTGTCTATAGATACGTTTTCTTATTGGGAGAGCATCGTCTGTTTCTATAGAGTGTTCATATAAGTGTGTGTGACCAACTTCACTTAAATCTATAGCAAACACACTTTTGTTTTTATGGGGAAAGGCAACCAGTACATCTTTTTGTTGTTGTGTTAGATCTGAACCACTAAGATCAAAGTCAAGATATACACCATTTTCTCCAACACTGTTTGATTTTGAATGTCTGAGGTTGTTCGTTTGTTGGAGATGATATAAAAAGAAACATTGTTTGATGAAATGGGAGAGACAGAAACAATAACAGAGTTTCCTGGAAGAAAAATGTCATTGATTGTAGGGTTCATGATTTGTATACATAACTGGTTATCTTTCCCCAGAGACTCACAGCATTTAGCTAAAGCAAGAGACATTTCAGGTAGAACTGGCAGTGGTTCTAGAATGGCTATTTCAGTTTGGACATTCGAAACAAGGACTGGTATACTGGCTTGATGAAAAGCTGGGATCCTGGTGGATACTTATAAGCGTTCGAGCAAGGCAAGTGTTTAACTCAACTGCACTAATAGTGTTGGTGTCAGGGTCCGGAATATGGATAATCTTATTACAGAGATTGATATCTACCTTGTTAGATTAAAAGAAGTCAACACCTTAAATCATGTTTGCTGAAGTCTCTCAAAAACATGAAAAGATTGTTCAAGAACAGCATTTCCAATGACAAGAGAAAGCTTGGTAATTCCTAAAATAGAGTGAATTTCTCCTCAAACACCCATAGCATTCTTAATAAATGAAGACTTAATGGAATTTTCCCTAAACCTAAAGAATTTAAAAGATTTTTTGAATAACAAGTTATAGCTGCCCCTGTGTCTACAACACAATTTAAACTTTTACCGTATATTTCTATGCTAATCTTGTTGCCTGTCAAATTTATAAGTTGAAAATTTTTGGGGGGTTTCTGTTTATTTTTCCCTAAGCTTTTAGTAATTGGGTGTTGGTTTTGTTTTTCTGGGCATGTCCCTCCTGTTTCTTTTGAGAGTGCCTACCCAGGTTCTGGATAGGCGCGTTTCCCTAAGGCTAATTTGGTTGAAATCTAGGTGTATGTAACTGATGTCCATTATACTGTCTACCTTGTCTTAAGCTTCTATTTTGTTGTGTAATTGGCGAAATGACTATTCATGTTTTGTGTGTTTCTGCCTTTCTTTTCACACACCTCTGTATAATGGCCAACACAGACACAAAAATGACATCTAGCCAAATAGGCAGGACATTGCTCCCTAACTCTACATGACTTACGTCACTTACCACAACTTCTGCATGGGAAGTCTTGTCTGTTCTGTAGAGCTTCTTGGTTTTCTCTGTCTCTGTCTTCACAGCCATCACTTCTTGTTGCATCACTGTGCGCATTGACTCTATAAAAGATGGAAACATTGAATTAACATCAGTTTTTGACATATTTGTTACAGAATAATCTGTCTTTATATGTTTTAACTCTTGTACCCTTTGATTTTGGCTTTTCTATTTAGATTCTTTTGGTTATTTGTTCTCTATCAGCTGTAACAGGTTTTTCGGTTAATGGACTTCCAAATGTTTTGCTTTAATCTGCACTGATGAGACATAAGTTGTCGAAATGCGCATATGCAGAAAATAAATTAACCGTAACTTCGGTATTTTGTTATTGATTCATAAAATGTGTGTGGCTACTTCAATTGCACGGCGACATTCCTCATGATTTGAGTTCGCGTCCCATTTCATAGTTTCTTATTGTCTCTCTTAAGCCATTCATGACCAGATATACGATAGCACTCTGACTAGAGTCTTCTGCACCCATTGCTAATTGCTGAACCCGCGCGTTAGATATTGTCCCCCGGTTTTATTTTCACACTGTTGGAGTTTTTGTATTTCTTTGTACTTTGTTTTCAGACGTAAAAATCTTTGTAAAAATGCTGCTTTCAAAGCGGCTAAGTCTTTTTGTGTCTCCTGTCAGAGCAGTGCTGGGCCTGGCAGATGAATCGGTAAATTAGCAGCTGCTCTTATGGCATAATTTGAATTGTTCAAACAAATTCCACCATCTGGGTTGGACACATGATGTTTCATGACTGAATTTTTGAAGTGTGATGCCCGATGCCATTTCTTGAAAAGTATTATTATCTTCAACAGAAGCAACTAAAATATTTTCTTGATCAAGAACTTGGTTTATCTCTTAATTCATTTTGTTCATTTAACATTAACTGATTATCTTGACTTATTGATTGATTATCACTTATGAGATCACCACTATGAATTTGATCTATGTCTTCCGGGTCTAAGTCAATGCGTCCCTCTGTCGGATGAGCTCTTGTGCTTGGATAGTTGAGGGGGTTGGCTCCGCTCTTCCTCTTCCCGATATTTTCTGACATGTGGTACCCGAGGATCTTTCAGGGACTCCACCAATCTGTGAGCTTTGTTTTGTGGGCTTGATCAGTATGTGTATTGTATTTGTACATGTTGTAGTATCTCGATATCTGAACTGCCAGTTCCCTTGATTCTAATATAGATATATCTAAAATGACAACAATAAATATTTTTTCTGTAAAAATGTTTCTTCTTTATTAGTCTCTGGTCAAAGTTCAAGTGAATGACCAGGACGCGTAGGGTCAGAAATTCGGGGCGTTGTCAGGTGAGGTTGATTTTGACTTTTTATGCCCCGCCCACGAATGTGGAAGGGACATATAGTGTAACCCTTGTCCATCCTTCCGTCCGTACGTCCGGTTAAGTTTTGTGTTTAAGTACATTTCTCAGAAACTGTAAGAGGTAGAACAATAATAGTAGGTCAGTAGGTAGATATTTGATAGTACTACAGAGTTCACTAGGTAGTTTGACTATTTGACCTACATTTCATACTTGAGTGACTCTGGTAAAGTTTTGTGTTTAAGTCCATTTCTCAACAACTACACATTATAGCACAATGATGTTTCATCAAATTAATTGCCATCGATGAGTACTACCCAAATCATTGACAATCAGGCGATTATGACCTACATTTTACGCTTCAGTGACTTTGGTTAAGTTTTGAGTTTAAGTCAATTTTTCAACAACTACACATTATAGGACAATGATGTTTCATCAAATTAATTGAAGAGTACTTCCCAAATCATTGACAATTAGGTGGCTTTGACCTACATTTTACGCTTCAGTGACTTTGAATTTTGCGGTAAAGTCCATTTCTCAACAAATAAATATTATAAGACAATGATGTTTCATCAAATTAATTGCCTTGATGATGAATGAAAGGATATGGAGTAAATGCACATGAGAAAAAGTCTCTACAAATATTATACATGGTAAAACAAGCAAAGGAAAAGCGCTTTAATTGTTGTACTACCCAAATTATTGACAATTTATTTAGGTGGCTTTGACCTTCATTTTATGCTTCAATGACTTTGGTTAAGTTTTGCGTTTAAGTCTATTTCTCAACTTCTATGTATTGTGGCACCATGATATTTCAATGTAAGATTCATCTAAAAGAGATCTGCGCATTTCACTAACAATTGGATGTATATGACCTACGTTTTACTGGTTGAATGACTTTGGTTAATTTTTGTATTTCATCAAAATTCTGTAACAGGGAACTAATTTTATGAATGATTTACTTGGGTTAATCTGTGCGATAAATTCATTGAAGGGGGCATCCGTGTCTTATAGACACATTCTCTAGTTTCCATTAAAACAGGGGCGAATTGGTCAGGTACCTATTGTTTTTGTATGTCAATTACAACATTCTTCCTGGGATTAATTTAATTTGTGTGACTCTATATCTGACAGGTATTATGACATAATTTAATGTACTAGATAATATATGTGAAGTAAAAAGCTTTTTGTTTGCTAAAACTTTGTCACCGGATATATTGATTTACTTGTCTTTGTTATGCTGGCATGCGATATTCTTATTGTTAAGACTAAAATTCCATTTCCTTTCTTTATAGAATAAAATAATAAAAATAACATTAGATGTTTGAAGTAAGTGAGAACCAAACTGTCAGTCTAAAACGAACAATACAAGGACAATCATGACAACGTCGGAAAAACAAAGAAACAAGACATAACACGAGCACAACGGCACAGAAAAGAAAATGAAGACATACATATATACAAAAATGAACAACACGGACCCAATAAAATCCATGGGTGAGATCAGGTGCACCGGTAGAGTAAGCATCTCCTGCTTCTTATAAGACACCCGCCGTGCTGAACATGTCAACTCCAGTATTAAAGTCAAATCTGGTAAAGGAAAAACAAAATTTAGTGGCAAAGAGAAAGATCTGTTGTCATCTGGGAAACAGATATCCCATAGCGGTCCACAAAATCGTGATGTCGATCGTAAAACTTCTATAATGATGACCTCAATTATGGGCAACATACCCTTGCTTAAGTAGCCTATTTGTAAGCAACCGAGCTCTATCAAGGTAGTCACTGTATCGACCACAGGCCCTTGAGTAGCGAATGAGCTGGGAGATGTAAACTCCATATGCCGGTGCTTTTGGAATGTTGCTACGAAAAAAAGGGAAGTTGACTATTGGAAAAGTGAAGTCGTCGCGTTTGTCATATATCCTAGTTTGTACTATACCTCTGTTGTCAATTTCAAGATGAAGGTCAAGGAACGAGGCTGGCGTAGAAATATCTATAGCATCTATAGCATCCTTAATTTCGAGCTTTTGATAGATAAGATGAAGAAAATCACCAAAGCGGGGTTGTTTAGTGAAAAATATCATCTATATAAGAGAAACTGAAATTAAAGGACTGGGCCAGTTTTTTATCTTTATTTTGAAGAAGCCCTTCGATGAATTCAGCTTCATATGAGTGGAGAAATAGATCGGCTAAAAGAGGTGCACAGTTTGTGCCCATTGGATAGTCTGTTGAAAAACAAGTCCTCCAAACTGGACAAATATATTGTCGATTAGAAACTCTAACATTTTAATCACTTCTTCCTCTGTGTATTTTTTCTGTGAATCTGAGTCGTATTTCACAAAGTATGCTTGTTCTCTGTCTATAACAATGTACTTGTATCTTTGTTCGCCGCTCTTGCGGGAGAAACATCTGTAAATTAAATCTTTCAGCCGTGATTTCAGTAGTTCATGAGGAATTGTAGTATAAAGAATGGAAAAATCAAAAGTGAATGCTGTTACAGTGTGATAATGATCTCGATTTTAAGATGTCAAGCAGATTCTTGGAGTTTTTTAATATCCACATTTCATTTACACCACTTCTTGAAAAGCTAGTATCACACTATTTTTGAAGGCCCTCTTTTACGGCTGTCAAGATAGATGTTGATAGTTTAGAAACAGGTTTTGTAGAACATTTAGCAGATCCACCGTTGTTTGTATGGGCATTTGTATAATTTTGGTACCCAGTACAATGAGGGGAGATCAGTGTCTTCATCTTTGGTTGAAATGACAAAGGAAAGCAAAACAGATCTATGGGTCTGCCATATCTCCTCCTTGGACACAGTAGTAGCTATGTAGGGTGGATTGCCCTGGGTATTGCCAATGCCTAGTTCTTTCTTTAAACAATCGATGTAATGATTTTTACAAATGAAAATGATGTTATTGGGGGCCTAATCTGCCGGAACAACGACATATTTGTCATGAATGGATCCCGGAGGACAAGTATCTGGCAACATCGGCATTTTTGAAAATGGATGATGCTTTAGTTCTCATTGACCCTCGTAGCTGACTGATTCGTTAAGAATCATGGACCTCACAGCCTTAATCCACTCCGAAAGAGAATCCAGGTCTTCATCTTCTTCACGATTAATCCATTTTCTGGCATAGTCCTCTACAGCATAAGGAGTTTAAAATTTTGATTCCAGTTGATGGATCGTGGTTCACGGAATTTTGGTCCCTTTGCAAGGACTTCACAAAGTGACGATTTTTCGATGATATTCAAGTTTCCCGTTATGACTTGACCACAGGGACTATATCTGTAAGGTGAATTTGAACAAGAACAATCGGGTGGTTTAGACTTGAGATCGTCGTTGGTAAGATTTTCGATACACGTTTATGGTTGAAAATCTTTGATGCTATCGGTGAAGTATTATATAATAGGTATATGAGATAATTGGAACTGATGTGTCCTTAAAATATGGAGGTATTTTGTTGTTTTTTTTACATTTTTGTGTAATATAATGGCAAGATTGGTGGCATCTAACCCCTTATAAGCAAACTTTATTGGTAGGAACGAACGGTGTTCTTGTACATTTGCGTGTTCTGTAACAGAGTGAAATAATACCTTCTTTTGATTGAAACTTTGACTTATTTTAAATCTAAAGTCTTAGAAGTAATTTCATATAAAAATTTTGTTTCCGATATGAAAAATATGAAAAACTGATAAACTTAACCACTTAAATATGAAAACTGTAACAAATATCTACATATGCAAAATTTGCACAAGAGATCTGGCTGTATAATTTCCCTATCACATATGTCAGAAAATGTCGTGAATAGGTCATGTGCCGGATTATAAGTCGAGAAAAGCTAGGTCGGGAATCGTGAACTGATCGATAAGTCGCTGTGACTACTGTATAAATTGAATGTATATTATTAGTCCCAGTATAGTCGTGGACAGGTCGCGAAGGGAACGGTCATGATAGAGCTTCAAAATTTACCGATTTCTACTTCAGCTCAATGGCATTTCGATTTATGCCGTGTTGCTATCAGATCAGCTCGATTGATACCCAATCATTATTCGACTAACACGATTCTTTCCATATTTTCTATACAAGATCTACTCGACAATTACCCAATCCTTTCGCCAATTGTACCAGACCACTCACAATCTTTACTAGATTTAACACGACAACTTGATATAGTCTTTTCACCTTGGTTTTACAAGAGGCTTGATATCAAGCGTTTCAGTCTGACTGTAATAGAGCACCTTTGATTTACCAAACAACAAATTATTAGTACCAAGTTTGATTTAAACTCGTGGCTACCCATATCCTTATATCACAAGGCGCAATGCCCCTAGTGGGCAGTCGTCTCCCAGACCCCCACATACCATACCATACCTTATATCATTACCAACCCATGTTGATTCAGAAGGATCCGGTTTTCAAAGGAGAAGCCCAATGATTATTTCGGTCAAGTTGGCTGCCGGTTATTTTCTTCGGATTGATATTGGTACTAGCAAATGACTATTGTGATCAAGGTTGCCTGGCTACCATCTTTGTCTGCCGAGTTGACTAGCCATTGTGACCAAGTTTGGTCCAATTGGCAATGTAGTTTCAGAGTAGAAAATCCTTTGGTGGATATTGAACTAGAGGCTCACAAGAACCGGTATAGCTCACCTGGTCCATGGCTGACAGACAGTCCAAATCATGAACCTCAGTGTTAAAAGGGTCTCATTTTCTATGATAACAGACCTCAATGTAATATGGCCCGATGTGTCAGAGAAGAAGATCTTTGAATGCGTTTCCCATATTCTATGTTTAACTTTGTTAACTTTGGTAATGGCCATCTTAAATGACATACCAACATTAAAATCGCAAATTTTGAAGAGGACACCAAAGGACTAGTGTGACTTAATTGCTTTAAATTGTTCAAGCAGTTTCAGAGTAGATCTTGTAATGTATTTTCCACATGGTCCAATGTTGAACTATGTTCCCTGCTGGCAGCCATCTTGGATGTATTGTGAACTTACTGGGAACACTTTTCAAAGTGAGCCACCAATGGTGACCAAAGTACGAAAATTTGACCAATAAAGGGCAACAAATCCTATGTGGATATTTAGGCTTTCTTCAGAATTTCCAGGTGGGGGGACCTTGATATGCTAAACATTTTTGTAATCTATATTTAATCTCTAGTCCCTACCTGTTATAGTTTGTTGTTTTTTTTAATAAAAAGAAATACTGAAATTTTGAAAGCTTTACCGAAAAGCGGCAATATGTCTAAAATCGGTTATTAGTTTTCTTCAAAATCGCACAATGGGTAGATCTCGTCATGCTGATCACTTTTACTCCATGTCAGACTATCGATATCTGTAACAGTTTTTTTTAACCAAAAAGACTGCATTTAACCCTGTGTTCTAATTTTTGTAATGGCAGCCACGGTGTTTGTTCTCGGAATAATTCGACACAATCTTGAAATTAGATACTATATGGACCGACTGACCCAGTGGTTAAAGGGACTGGAATTCGAATCAAGTAGCTAGAACCGCTGTTTCTTCGAATACCGCAAGTGTCATGGTTTCAAGGCATCTAGCTCGGGGTCAGGTCGATTTTCCAATTTGGAACTTTGGGCTTTCTTCTCCCACAAGCTTGCAACCATGCGAAAGGCTTAAGCGTATTAAATGGTCATTAACCTCGCCGTTGGTCCAAAGTTTGCATAGAGCTTATGTTAATTGTCGAATTATTTACAGGTGAATACTTAATCAATACCTTTACCTTTTATCTTCAATGATACTGACCAAGTTTGGTTAAAACTGGTTTATTTAAAAAAAAAAAATACAACGGACAGACGTACGGACATCGAAGGACGCCAAGTGATAGCAATAGCTCACGTGACCTATCAGGCCAGGTGGGCTAAAATAAAAAGCGACGGTGGAAGGAAAAATCTTTATATAGGAGTGTGGCCACATGGTTTTATATGATGGATGAATTATTTCCGATTTTGCCTGAATGATGTCCAGCTCAAACATCAAAATAACCCACAAAATCTGGAATTATGGGGGAAACACTGGCAAATCAAAGTGTGAAGTCATCTGCATCACAAGAAAAGGAAAGCCAACCTACACCTATACATGGCAAAAATTTACACTGGAGAAGAAAGGAAAACATTTCAAAACAGTTGGAGTTAACATATGTGTTATAATCTAATGTTCATTTACTCCATATCCTTTCGTAAAATATTTAATACAGGAGTTTGTCTTTTATTGCATTGTGGAGTTGGTAAAACAATTCCCCGTGGTAGAGATGTATGCTCTTTATCAGTTTTCTTAGATATGGTGTACTTGTACATGAGATAATATCTTATGTGTACACTTTGTTCAATTACTATTATCTAAATTCATGTAAATTCTAAACCGAAGGATTTACTCCCACAATCGTAGTTTTGTCATTAGCTATATTTGATATCACGGATTATTCGGATTTCGTTTGGTTTTCTGCATTTTAACGTTTTCCTTGAAATTATGGATTTCCTTTGTTTGGGTTTTAGTGCTACTGATGAGGAATAAATTTCCGAAATGGCCATACAGCTCATTAAAATTCTTGCAGTTGGAGTTAACATATGTGTTATGATCTCATGTTCATTTACTCCATATCCTTTCTTAAAATATTACCATCTCTGAAAATCCGGGCTATCCTGAAATGACCTAGTAGGTGCAAAAACCAAGCAAGAGGCTCTCAAGAGCCTGTATCGCTCACCTGGACCATGGCTGACATAGATAAAAGGCATTTTCAATAGGATTTAGCAGAATACTTTTTTTTCTAAAATTACAGTATTCTTGTTTGGTTTCCATGGTAACCGAAAGATCCACCATCCATTACAACCCATAACAGAACACCATTCAAAAAAAAATTGGACAGGGGTACCCCTTATAATCAAGGTAATACATAATGCTGAAATTGAAACATTCAGACCACAATTCAAATAAAAATTCAAAAATTTGGGCAGAGGTTCCCATTAAAATCAATAGGGCCAATGTAAAAACTATGTTCCAGATGGTGGCCATGTTGTATGAGGTATGGACCTGCCAGGTACATTTTTTTTTTTTGGATGGGACCATCTAAGGACCATCATAGCTTAGTTTGGTTCTAATTGGACCAGTAGTTTCTGAGAAGAAGATCTTTGAATGTATATTCCATAGGGTCCAATGTTAAAACTATGTTCCCGCTGGCGGCCATCTTGGATGAGGTACAGACCTGCCAGATACCTTTTTTGGAAAGGACCATCTAAGGGCCATTGTGACTAAGTTTGGTTATAATTGGACTTTCAGTTTCCGAGAAGATCTTTGAATGTCTTTTCCATCGGGTCCAATGTTAAACCTTTGTTCCCGCTGGCGGCCATCTTGGATGAGGTACATACCTGCCAGATTCCTTTTTGGATGGGACCATCTAAGGACCATTGTGGCTTAGTTTAGTTTTAATTGGACTAGTAGTTTCTGAGAAGATCTTTGAATGTATTTACCATAGGGTCCAATATTAAAACTATGTTCCCCGCTGGCAGCCATCTTGGATGAGGTATGGACCTGCCGGATAACTTTTTTGGAAGGGACCATCTAAGGACCATTGTGGCTTAGTTTAGTTTGAATTGGACTGGTAGTTTCTGAGAAGATGATCTTTGAATGTTTTTTCCATAGGGTACATGTTAAAACTATGTTCCCCGCTGGTGGCCATCTTGGGTGAGGTACGGACCTGCCGGATATCTTTTTTTGAAGGGACCATCTATGGACCATTGTGACAAAATTTGGTTATAATTGGACTGGTTGTTTCTGAGATCTTTGAATGTCATTTCCATAGGGTTCAATGTTAAAAAACTATGTTCCCCGCTGGCGGCCATCTTGGATTAGGTACGGACCTGTCGGATACCTTTTTTGGAAGGGACCATCTAAGAACCATTTTGTCTAAGTTTGGTTATAATTGGACTGGTAGTTTCTGAGAAGATCTTTGAATGTCTTCTCCATAGGGTCCAATGTTAAAACTATGTTCCCCGCTGGCGGCCATCATGGGCTTGGATGAGGTACGGACCTGCCGGATACCTTTTTTGGAAAGGACAATTGTGACTAAGTTTGGTTATAATTGGATTGGTAGTTTCTGAGAAGAAGATCTTTGAATGTAATTTCCATAGGGTTCAATGTTAAAACTATGTTCCCCGCTGGCGGCCATCTTGGATTAGGTACGGACCTGTCGGATACCTTTTTTGGAAGGGACCATCTAAGGACCATTGTGTCTAAGTTTGGTTATAATTGGACTGGTAGTTTCTGAGAAGAAGATCTTTTAATGTCTTTTCCATAGGGTTCAATGTTAAAACTATGTTCCCCGCTGGCGGCCATCTTGGATTAGGTACGGACATGCTGGATACAATTTCGAAAGGGGACCACCAAAGGACTATTGTGACCAAGTTTGGTCCCAACTGGCCAAGTGGTTTCAGAGGAGAAGATCTTTGAATGAAAAGTTTACGACGGACGGACGACGGACGCCAAGTGATGGCAAAAGCTCACCCTGGCATAGCCAGGTGAGCTAAAAAGCGAACAACAATCTCAGCTATCTCCCAAGAAATCTCCAATATAAGATAAGGATTTTATTAAACTAATCAAGAACCCATACAAGGCATCACAATACAGCAACATATATGTCAAAAGGTGCTAAAGCACAATGCTAGAGTACGCATCACCAGTATTGAATTCATATACACAAGCGAACATAAACAAGCTGGAGTCGGTACAAGGACTGGCTGTCCGCTTCGTCAACTGTAACTATAAGACCACCAGTACACAAGGCAGATAGTAGCAGATCTCGAGTGGCAGATGATAGCAGATCTCGAGTGGCAGATGATAGCAGATCTCGAGTGGCAGATGATAGCAGATCTCGAGTGGCCAACCTTACAGTAAGGCTTAGAAGAAATGCCAAACTAATACTGACGTATCGCATCCACATAAATGTCGTAGTGTATTTACACCCATCAATCCCGACTCAATTGAAACACATTAGGATATATAGTCACTTCTGCCACCTTGCAGCTATCTCACATGTAAATAGTTACCACCATATCACTTGTAAATAGCCTGCACAAAAGTGCGACAATGCTCCCGCAAACAGTCCCGCACTACACCAGAAGACCCCGAGTGCTCATCTGAGAAATCTTATCCAAGATATAGCATAAAGGCACAGCCATTTTGTCTTTCCATTGGAGGTGTTTTTTAAGCAAAGTAAAATCTGGCCAGCACTTAGGTAGACCGAATTCTTCTGCCTCCGTATGGTGCAAATATGACCCAATATAAAAAAACTAGAGGCTCAGAGACTGAGCATGCATCGCTCACCTGACAAAATACTTCTATGCCATGCATTACCAAAATAATGTTTTTTACCAATGGGGGTCTAATGTATTTTTACTGATCCTATTGAAATGAAAAGTCTTTGAAAGGGACCTTCTATTCATCATTCCAATACAGTTTAATTAAATTTGAATGGTTGAATAGTTTCAGAAAAGATGATAAAACGGTGATTTTCTTGTAGGCTCCAATATTTAACTATGTTCCGCATTGGCAACCGTGTTTTTTTTTGTCAATCAAAATGAAACGAGCAATCTTTGTTGAGGACCTTTAGCACATCATTCCTGTAAAGTTTGGTTGAATTTACTTCAACAGTTTCAGAGGAGAAGATGAAAATGTGATTTTTCCCATAGGATCCAATGTTAAACCTAAGTTCCATGCCGACGGCCATGTTTTTCACCTGGTCGGAAAGATATGAGCAATCTTTGTAAAGGACTTTCCATACACCATTCCTCTAAAAAATTGGTTAAATTTGCTTAAGCGGTTTCAGAGGAAGAGATAAAAATGTCATTTTCCCATAGGGTCCAATTTTGAACTATGTTACATGCTGGCGGCCATGTTTTTAATCAGATCGGAACGAAATGAGCAATCTTTGTTAAGGTCCTTCAGTACGTCATTCCTGTAAAGTTTGGTTGCATTTGCTGCAGTGGTTTCAGATAACTAAATACCGAAGTTACTGTAAATTTACTTTACTTCTCAGAGGAGAAGACGAAAATGTGTTTTTTTTTTATAAAGGTCCAATGTTAAACCTAGGTTCAGCACTGCCGGCCATGTTTTTTATCCGATCAGAATGAAATGAAAATATTGTAAAGGACCTTCCATACATCATTCCTATTAAGTTTGGTTGAATTTGCTTCTGCAGTTTCAGAGCAAAAGATGAAAATGTCAGTTTCCCATAGGGTCCAATGTTTAACCTAAGCTCCATGCTGGCGGCCATGTTTTTTATCAGATCAGAACGAAATGAGCAATCTTTGTTAAGGTCCTTTAGCATTTGTTTAGTAAAGCATTCCTGTAAAGTTTGGTTGAATTTGCTTTAGTGGTTTCAGAGGAGAAGATGAAAGTGTCATTTTCCCATAGGGTCCAATGTTAAACTATGTTCCCTGCTGGCGGCCATTTTGTTTATCGGTTCGGAAAGAAATGGGCAATCTTTGTTAGGGACCTTTAGTACATAATTCCTGTAAAGTTTGGTTGAATTTGCTTCAGGGGTTTCAGAGGAGAAAATGAAAATGTGATTTTCCCATAGGGTCCAATGTTAAACCCAAGTTCCGCGCAGGCGGCCATGTTTTTTATCGGATCGGAACGAAATGAGCAATCTTTGTGAAGGACCTTCCATACATCATTCCTGTAAAGTTTGGTTGAATTTGCTTCAGTGGTTTCAGAGGAGAAGATGAAAATGTGAAAAGTTAACGGACGGACGCCGGACGCCAAATGATGGCAAAAGCTCACACTGACCCTTTGGGTCAGGTAAGCTAAAAAAAAAAGTCCAAATTGAAAAGGTTAACGATAAAAAGGTAATATTTTCACCATAGGAGGGGAACTCAATCTAGCACTTGGGTTGCTGGGTTGAAAAATATTGTCCTCGCCCTGATCATAAGAAAAAAGCCTTGCTCTACAATTTTTTTCCTAGCAAAGTGTTTATTATTTGGGGAAGAAATCCCGACTCGGGCAGAGACATAATTATATGTGGGCTCCCTTTCCCGAAATCCCGACAATTTTTTATCCATTTTCCCGTTTCCCGGGCGGGAAACTCTTAAAGAGCCGGCTTTCCCCGGTTTCACAGGCTCAATTTTCAATGGTTCCCGTTTCACGCTCGACATCCTTTATCGTTTTCAAGTGCACTTTTTGCCAAGATCCCGTTCCCCGCTTACTTAAAAAGGCTAATCCCGCTTCCCGCTTACCGACTTGCACCCCATCGAGACCCACTTATATGTCTCCCACCTCCGACACGGGTGACCCCCCCCCCCACAATCCAAATTACTGTAACAACCGTCACTGTTGATCATNNNATAATCATTCTACAGTACAAAACAACGTCTACCATTTCACTTTGTGTGAAACAAGAGACGAGACTTCTGTAAAGCAGAACGAATTTGGCTGTCCATCGCATTCGCCTTGTTGTCATCATCGAAAAAGCCTTTTACAGTTCGGTCATACCTCCAGAAGCTTCTCAGTTTGAAAACTATTTTAAATCAAAGAATGTAGCCGTACTCCATCGGAAATGGAGCTTCTACCCACGACTGCATTTCTCAATCGCGCCGTTTTGTCTTCACAGAAGCTGAAAACTGGGGGCATTTTCACGAACCACAGGCTCCCAAGAGAATAAAGAAGAATAAGATAAGGAAGTAGGAACGGGAGTAAGAGAAGAATACAGAGAGTCAAATATAGAAAAGCATGAAGGAGAATAAGAAGACAGAAGGCCGAGTGTAAAACCCTGCCGAGTTGAAATGGAAAGGAAGTGTGTACTACGCATGTCGCAAATTATTAGTCGGTGGTCACAAATAAAAATGATGTATAAAAAGCCCATGGAAAAATATTAATGTTAGATAGGCAGAGACATACAGATGATACATATGTACAGAGGTATCTATATGTCTCTGGGCCGGTAGTATCGAAGCAGCATCCAAAAATAATAAATTTAGAATAGAGGACAACGCATAATTACATAGAAAACCACAATTAAACAGAAGATAGTAGATACACACACACAAGAGAAAAAAACCCCCAAAACCCTAAAACAGGAACTCCACCAGGTGCCCCGGAAGCCGAGTTATAGCATAGCTTGCTTCACATACTGTACGTGAAGTCCTGAAGTGTAATGCCGAACTCATACAATAGTCAAGCATGTGTTTGTCTTTTCAATTTCATACCGAGATTTTGGCAAAATGTAGATGGGCGGCCCAACAAGATTAAAAATCGACGAAGTGACAAAAAAGAGAAAAAAAAATCATCGACTGGAGCACCTGTTTAACAGGCTGGTTCCAGTAACAATATGCATCACATTTACAGTGTGTCTGTATTCTATCATAATGAGGTTTTTTAATGATCTCCTAACTATAGCCACTGTCTACATGGTCTACTACACTGTCAATTCGCGTGAATTTTGAATATACTCTGTCATTTTTCTAACAAATATTCATTTACATAGAATATGTATATATATATATGTATCTGTCTTTTTGCTTTTCTTTTCATGCCGAGAAATCTAAGGGCTCATTCGCTCAATTCCCACCCGCGGTGCTATTTATTCGGCCGCCAATTAACTGACTGGTGCTTTAAATTTGTGTTTCCATAGCAACTACATCAGTCTGTCTCCTAATCGTGGCAAGATAATTGACCAGAATTTATTATCCCCGCACTTTCGAAGAAAGTTCGGGGATAATGTTATACCCTCCGTCCGTCCGTCCGTCTGTCCGTCCGTCCGTCACACTTTTCTTGTGACTCAAACTCCTCCTACATTTTTGGGTTTAGGGATTTAATTTGTTTTTTGTAGAATTGTTGCATATAGTCTGTAGATGCACAATAAGCTTTCGGATTTTCGATATTGGTCTTGATGCAAACAAGAGGCCCCCATGATGTCAATTTTTACACATGTGGCATGTGACACAAACTCCTCCTACATTTTATGGATTTAGGGATTTAATTTTGTTGTAGAATTGTTACATATATAGTCTGTAGATGCGCAATAAGCTTTCGGATTTTTTATGTTGGTCTTGGTGCAAACAAGAGGCCCCATGATGTCAATTTTAACAAAGACCCAAAGATTTGGATTTTGACATATGTGGCATGTGACGCAAACTCTTCCTACATTTTGGAATTTAGGTATTAAGTCTTTATGCAGAATTGTTGCATATAGTCTATAGATTTGCAATAAGCTTTTGGAATTTTGGTTGCGGTTCCAACTTTGGTAAATTCCCTGAAAATGTCAAAGACACATATATTTTTTTTAATTTTGGCATATTATCTTATATTCTGACAAGTGTTTGGTAGAAAACAAAATTCTGGAAACCTAAGATTCTGAAAGGCGGTTCCAATTTTGGTAAATTTCCTGAAAGTCTTGAAGACCACTAATTTTTTGAAATTCTATCTAGCAACTGAACTTAAAATGTTTGTGTAGACAAACATTTTCATCAGATTGATTTCAAAAATATTTGATTCCAGTTTTGGTAAATTTCCTGGAAGTCTCAAAGACCACTAATTTTTTGGAATTCTACCTAGCAACTGTACTTGAATTGTTTGTGTAGTTTATGGCAAACATTTTCAACATATGGATTTAAAAAATATTGATTCCAATCTTTGTAAATTTCCTGAAAGTCTCAAAGACCAGTTATTTTTTGGAATTCTTCTTAGCAACCATATATCCTAGAATTCTTTTAGTAACAATAACGACTATCAGTAGGTAGATTTCAAAAATAATGAAAAAAATTATTCCCAGGGTGTATAACAACTGTTTTCTGTGTTAAACAGGGAGTGCGGGGATAGCTGTCGTTTCCGACAACATCTAGTTTTAATTGAGGGAAATCTCTCATTTTAGATGAGCGGAGTTTTCTTGGCTTGACGTGACGGCATCGTGGGAGGTTCAAGTTTTATGTAAAAATAAGGCACCAATTTCGATTTAAATTAAACACCACAAAAGCTGATATATTTGGTGTAAAAGGGTAAAAAAAACTTTTACAGATTTCCATGCAGCTGTATCAGAATTAAAGGCACAAGTACTAATTTTTTTTCTTATAATGTCCTTGAAAACATTCAAGAAAATATGTATATTTTCATAATGTCCTTGAAAACATTTAAGAAAATATGTATATTTTCTGATCCCTAAAATGAGTGGTCACAACTGGGGGCAAATATCTGAACCAAAAAAAAATCTCCATTCAGCTGCTTTAGGTTTTACCTCTGTAGTGCTAAAAAAGCTTTTAAAAAAATCAATAAAAGATGCGTACATGTGTATTTTCTTATGCCTTGTGGCAAATCAGGGACATTTAATTATATGTCACTGGGCGAATACGGGACTTTCGGGATAATTGAAGGCGGAAACGATCGCCTTGAATACCAGTAAGAAGGAATACTAGATTTCTAAACCTATTGAAATAAATATATACCACATAAAAACAAACTATTTATGAAATTGAATGGCATTTATAATTTTTCCTATATGACAAAGTCCCTATAAATAACCCCGCCGCAGCAGGTTTGCGCCTGTCCTAAGTCAGGAAATTTTTAAAGCCTTTATGTGTATTGTCTGTTTTCTAGTTAGTTTACTTTATGTCTATAGGAGTCTAGCATGATGTTTATTTCGCTGAACTTGATTACTCTTTATTTAGGGGCCGACTCCGACCTGCCGTTGGGTGTGGGGTTTCCTCGCCGTTCATTGAAGTTGAGTTGTTAAAATTCCCCTTTGGGTCGTTGTCTCTTTGACATTTGCACATTCCCCGTTTCCCTTCTTTTTTTCTATGATAAGATTAAGCAAATGGAACAACGCTTTCATTGTTGTTCTTCATCTTGAAGTCACCATAAATTCTTACTCCTTTGATAAAATTAGTGAAATTAATGTTCACAAGTACTCTTAATCTGAACAATTATGATTTTGTATCGTAAGAAGCAGGTGAATTGCACATCCGCCATTTTCAATTCTGTAATGGCCCTTCTAATATCATAATGGCCCTGCTATTCGGTAGTCAGTGGCCACTAGTAATTTCTAAATGCAAGGCATATTTTACATAATTTCCCAAACTGGTTAGCATTGGCGGATCCAGGGGGTCCGGTGATTTCCAAAACCCCCTTTTTAGCCGGACAGTCATGTATGTTTTACTAAGAAATATTCTTAGAAATTTTCTCTTGCTTCTAATTGTAACCCCTTATCAAACTGCCTGGATCCGCGCCTGATGGTCAATAATACAATATTATTTAATGTGATAAACCCGGTCATACTAAATAGCGCCAGAGAGCGTCCGGAAAGGTAAAAAGCGCCCGGGGGTACATAAATATGTTGACAAAGGAGGTCACGGTTTCATCATATATCTCTATCATTATAGGAGTCTCCTGTGATTTTTTCCTTTGAATGATTATATTTTTTTTTTCATTTGTCATACAAAATGTCATTATTTTTGAAAGTCATCATGCAAGTGCAGTGTCTTACAGACTTGCAAAATTGCTTCAAAACAACTGCGTGGCCAATCTAGCGTAGCACAATGGGACTGTTGCACTATCTCTAGTTATCGCGGCCGCCGCTAGGTTCGTTAGTGAACTGATGAGTTCCGGTCGATAAGCGCCGTTGTTAAATCTAATGTTAAATTGGCAAGGTTTAAAATAAAATTGTGAATAACCCTGAATAATGATATACACAATTTCAAAGCAGTTAAAGCAGTTACAACAAATGACATTTAAGCTACAACATCCGAAAATTGCAGAATCGTATGCTTTGTAGTTATTTTTTAATAATTTTGTAAAGTTACCATCTATCGACACAAATAAATGTCATAAATTGATCTTCATATGCCGTTAAATTTTCGAAGAAAAACAATTTTTGCCAGTTGCTACATTGCATACTGTTTACCTGTAATCTGGACACAATATCAACACTTGTGGATCGCTTACATGTCAAAATCAGCGGTGTTCTTTTTGATGTACAAATCATATAGGTGACAAAACGGGCGATGGAAATTTGCGCAAATTTACCTGAAAACAGAAGGACATTTGCACAAATGGAAAGTGGACAGTTGCGCAAAGGAAAAGTGGATGTTTGCGCAAATGATTTTTAGTTACCTGTTGTTAGTTAAAAGCTTATTTGCGCAAATTACCTTTATAAAGCAGGTATTGAAATATTTATAAAAGATTTGTGTTTTTGGAAACCATTTTTGAACAACAGCCTGTGAGCTTCATCAAAATAAAATAAATCAATGATCAGCCTGTAATTCCTAGAATTGAAAAGGAAAAAGTTAAAAGTCTTTTGGAAACCTGTCGCAAATACAGCAATGATGAAATATCACGAATGCGCCTCAAAATTACCACCATAGGTCACATATTCAAAGTTAGAAGAGACCTGTAAATAGATTTTGAAACTATAAATGGTACTAGTTTTGTGCTAGTTTTACGCCTTATATTTTAGAGATACATCGGAAACGAATACCGAAGCAAGAAAAGGAAAGGAGAAATTCTAAAATCATAAATCCAACATCACGGCAATTCACAGCAACACGAATTGAGACAGCATGACAAAGACAAAACAAAAATGAAGAAGAACGCTACAAAACTAAAGCACTAGAACTATAGAGACTAGAGACTATATTTACGAACTACAAACTACATCCTGCTCAGAATCCTACTTCAGCTTCGCCTTGGTTTGCAGGGACAACGGAAAAGGTCCAGCTAATGCCTACAGAAGAGAACATATGAATAAAAAATATATTGAATAAAGATTTGCACAATTGGGTAAAAATGATTAAAACAGAAGCCAGTTATCGTTTTCGCAAATGTCCACTTATCGTTTGCGCAAATGTCCTCTTTTCGTTTGCGCAAATGTCCTCATTTTTTGCGCAAATGTCCTACCTTTTTGCGCAAATGTCCATCGCCGGACAAAACAAGGTAAAAAAAAACGAAAATTGTTTTTTAAACAATATATATTTAACCCAGAATATCATCGGTATTTGAAATAAACATTTTGATTGAAACATCTTTTGCCTTTTTTGCAAATTTGTATAGGATTGGAATACACATTTTAAAACCAGTAATTTTGTTCTAAGACAAAATTGAAGTGTGTCATGCAAGGATGAAAAGTAAATATAAATAAATAAAACTAAACTTGAAAAACGACCGGCTTTGTTCTATGCATTTTATCATTTGAGATTGAAACTGAATATTCTTTTTAAATACAGGTTACTGCTACATGTCAAATGTCATCTTGTCGAATTTAATAACACCTGTATCTTGAAAGGTGTCGAGGATGGTACATGTTTTGCACACCGCATGGGGTAACCCTCTCAGGTAATTTGCAATAAGGTGACCTGTTTGTCATCTCAAATTTTGATTAAATTACAATCAGAACAAAGATTGAGCTAGCTAATGAGATTGTTTTGTATGTATTACACATAACTGAAAATAAATAAATAAATAACAATAAACATAAAAATAACAAATATAAAAAAATAACAAAATAATAAAAAAATAAATGTTTTCTATTTCAAAATAATATTTATAAAAACAATAAGTTACAATAAGCTCGAGTTATCAAAACTTAGTTTGTACTTCTTTAAATTTCTGAACAACCACGGATTATAAAGATCGAAAAACCGCATTGCAGTTGTGTATTTTAAAACTGGTTCTTAACAAAACGGCTTCATAAATCGACAAGCCATTTCCTGTATTAAAAGTTGAAACACGGAATTTCAATATGCGAAAAGAATTATGTTCAAATTGTAAGTGGTCTTTAAGATATTAAATTTTAAAAATGACCAATTCTACATATAAATGCACTAGCATTATCGACCGGAACTCACTAGTAAATGATAAGGGGAGCTAGCTGTGCATTATGAAACAGTCCCATTAAAGTCACGATGAATGAAAAATATCATACCACTACGTTGAGCATTACCACAGGAGAGTGTCTTCGTGGAGGTCCGCGTTCTCCATTCATACGTCATAAAGACATAAAGAATGGTACAAAAGAATACCGATACCATAGGATCTACTGTGGACGCTGGCTATCTGCCACTTTGTCCGCCTTTAATGGTTCATCTGTTATATTCTTATGCGACTTTACGTGACCAGGCTGATGCAAGTTTTGTACTCTTTATGGTTAAATCGGATCTTTTAGCCAGTCTTTTATATTTTTATTTGAAATTAAGTACAAAATGAAATATGAATAACAGCTTCAGTTGGCATAAATAAATAGGAATTTTTTTACGCTTTTAACCACGCCGGGCGCTCTCGGGCGCATTTTAGTATGAACTATAAACCGGATCTATCGTGTTGCACCGTCTGGTTTTGACCGTAACTTAGGATTGGTTCACAAGGGGTTACAGTTCATTCAATAAACCAATCAAACTACATTATCCGTACTCTTATTGAGATGATGTGCAAAATGGCAGTCAGTATAAAAACAAATTCCGCGGCGGCGAGCACCGTGGACATTAAAGCGGAAATAATTAGTATTTTATCGTATAAGGCTCAGGGAATTGTAGCCATATCCCAATTTATAAGAATAGATGTTTGTCCTATTTTGACAGCGCCGGAATCTACACTTTTAAAGTTCTTTGATGTTCTAAAAACTTGAACAAAATTGAAAAAAGTTTGTATCGGTGACACTGTACTTCCTATAGCTTCGCCATATTTGACCATTGGTGGTTGCATCTGCTAATATGCACTTTGTGTGCATTTAAAAAGGATCTCTTAGCAGAATGACAACGAGGTAAAAGATGAGTTGCTCAAGTTATTGTATAACGCTTGAAAAAGGGGGAGGGTACAATGCAATTTTTAAGAGAGAGTGGAGGGAACGGGAGCTTTGGATTTTGTCACAAGAAATTTCTCTTCGGTTGTGATTTATCATAAGATAAGCACATGTAGATATCTACTTGGCACTCCATGCAGAAAAATATTTTGTCATCAAGCCAGTTTGATCACAGAATACTATATTATTAATAGCTTCAACTGGTTCTTTAGTGAGTTGAAGCTATTATCATTTCGTATCAAGTCCCTGTGGTTTGATTTACATGATCTAAGAGTCATTTTCGAAAGACTTTAGTTAATCTGGGACTAATATTAGTCCCAGAATTAGTATACCATTCAGTTACAAGGGTACATTTCAAAGGAATGTTCTTTTCCTGAAATACTTCCCATTTTTCAACTTTCCCTGATTCACGAGCTTCAAACTAAGTATACTCTTTTTCAGACCAATTTTTATACAACTGCAAATAATTTGCGATCATATAGGCTTGTTCGCGAATCCAATCAGTGACGTCACAAAATCAATTTTTTGGATGGCAAAATTTTATTTCAGCAATAAATTGCATTGTATAGCAATGGGACATAATTTTATTTTTTAAATAACTTTTTACATACCAGTCTGATTTTGGATCTGTAAAATGCATAATAAAACTCAAGATTTTCTTTTTTTTTCTACCGATATACTTTTTCTAAATTTCTTATGAATAATTGGAAATGTGTATTTCAAATATTTGGAAATTGTGAAAAATTTTAATACTTTACAAATATGTAAATTAGATCAAATAAAAATAATCAGATATCGAAAATTTTTATATCCTGTTATAGTGATTCCCCTAGCTTGTTTTATAAGGGTGTTCCGCCCTGCCCTCTTTTGCATTCCCCTTCTGCCCTTTGTGTTTTAACATTGTTTCTAAATTAAAAATTTACACATTTTTATCAATTTTCCCCTCTGCCCCAACTTAAAGCAGACTTTCCCTGCCATTTGAAAATTTCTATGGGAAACACTATGTTAAACTGTAAAATGTCTTCAATTCAGTTCAAAAGAAATTATCAAATTACCTTAAAAAACAAAACCATACGAGTTAATTGAAAATGACATTTTTATTACTCTAATTAATGATTACGATTTCTTGCCAGCCAAAAGGCTCCACAGGTAAAAATTTCGAGGTTGTGA
>MJUU01045974.1:29227-42081 GCA_002080025.1 Modiolus philippinarum | reverse complement strand
CTGATTACCTGAAATTTTTATTTTTCATCGGATTTCGATGGAATTTTTTTCTTTGAATTCCTCTTGATATAAGCTTTCAGTAGTATATAAAGGGATTTTGTGTAGCTCTTACCGTTTCCGAGCTACAAGGGGTCAAAGGGGCCAAAATTGCAAATTTTCGAATTATGTGAAATCTTTATTTTTCATCGGATTTCGATGGGATTTTTTTCTTTGAATTCCTCTTGATATAAGCTTTCAGTAGTATTTCAACGGAGATTGCCTAGCTCTTAACTTTTTCGAGCTACAAGGGGCCAAAGGGGCCTAAATTGTAATTTTTCGAAATATTTGAAATCGTTATTATTCATCGGATTTCGATCATATTTTTCTTTGGATTCTTCTGGATATAAGCTTTCAGTAGTAAGTCAACAAATTTGGCATAGCTTTTCCCGTTTCTGAGCTAAAGGGGCCAAAGGGGCCAAAATTGCAACTGATTCAAGCTCTTTATTGTGTCCATTTAATTACTGTATCAAGCTCTTTACTGTGTCCTCATTCATTTTCAATTACACTTGTTCAAATTTCAGTATTCGACATGCTGCGGTCGTATCATGCTGCGCTCGGCGTAGCCCTTTATTTTCATTAGATTCCTTATGAAAAATTAATATAGCACTGAACTTTTATATTATTGGTAACTTGTTTCCTTTCCCAGCTATGAGGGGCCGAACAGGGCCAAAATTGCAAATTTGCTGATTACCTGAAATTTTTATTTTTCATCGGATTTCAATGGGATTTTTTTCTTTGAATTCCTCTTGATATGAGCTTTCAGTGGAATGTCAACGGATTTTGCATAGCTCTTACCGTTTTCGAGCTACAAGGGGTCAAAGGGGCCAAAATTGCAAATTTTCGAAATATGTGAAATCTTTATTTTTCATCAGATTTCGATGGTTTTTTTTTCTTTGAATTCCTCTTGATATAAGCTTTCAGAAGTATGTCAACAAATTTTGCGTAGCTCATACCATTTCCGAGCTACAAGGGGTCAAAGGGTCCTAAATTGCAAGTTTTCGAAATATGTGAAATTGTTATTTTTCATGGGATTTCGATCAGATTTTTTTCTTTGAATTCCTCTTGATATGAGCTTTCAGTAGAATGTCAACGGATTTTGCATAGCTCTTACCGTTTTCGAGCTACAAGGGGTCAAAGGGGCCAAAATTGCAAATTTTCGAAATATGTGAAATCTTTATTTTATATCGGATTTTGATGGGACTTTTTTCTTTGAATTCCTCTTGATATAAGCTTTCAGTAGTATGTCAACAGATATTGCGTAGCTGGTACTGTTTTCGAGCTACAAGGGGTCAAAGGGGCCTAAATTGCAAGTTTTCGAAATATGTGAAATTGTTATTTTTCATGGGATTTCGATCAGATTTTTTTCTTTGGATTCCTGTTGATGTAAGCTGTCAGTAGTATGGCAGCGGATTTTGGGTAGCTCTTACCGTTTTCTAGCTACAAGGTGTCAAAGGGGCCAAAAGTGTAATTTTTCGAAATATTTGAAATCCTTATAATTCATTGAATTTTGATCAGATTTTTTTCTTAGGATTCTTCTTGATATAAGCTTTCAGTAGTAAGTCAACAAATTTGGCATAGCTTTTCCCGTTTCTGAGCTAATTGCAACTGATTCAAGTTTTTATTGTGTCCATTTAATTACTGTATCAAGCTCTTTACTGTGTCCTCATTCATTTTCAATTACACTTGTTCAAATTTCAGTATTCGACATGCTGCGGTCGTATCATGCATAGCCCTTTATTAAAATAAAATTTAAAAGTCACACTTTTTGGAAGGGAGATCACCAAGCATAACATATTGCAACATTAATTAGCTCCCATTCCAAAATACTGTGTTTTGGGGATTTTTGTCTCGCCTGCGACGAATGTCGCGAAAGCGAGACATAGCGAGCATAGATTCCGTCGGCTTGGTTAACATTTGGTTAACCCATTTGGTTAACCCAAATGTTAAACTTTTTTTGAACTGCAATATCTTTCTCAAATCATATTCAATTTTAATGAAAGTTTGACACAAAGTTCAGTACAACTTCATTATTGTTTTCTAAGTTTATTTTTTGCAAAAAATAATTCCAATTTTTCGTATTTTTCCATTAGTTGGACTTAGTTTTTTTCGTTGAATTGTTTTTGTTTGCACCATATCTCAGCATCTACATGATATAGACTGATGCTGATAGGTTAGGGTTACATCTTTAGTAGTGACCAACATCCATACCAGAATTATGTCACCTTGACCTATATTTTCCGCTTCAATGAATTTGGCTAAATTTTCTATTTAGGTCCATATATAACCAATTTTTTAACAAAATTGAGAATAAGGACTTTAATTTTGATGTAGAATTGTTGCATATAGTCCATAGATGCACAATAAGCTTTCGGAATTTTATTCTGGTTCCAACTTTGGTAAATTTCCTGAAATTCTCAAAGACAAGCAATTTTGGGGAATGATTGTTTTCAACCATGTGTTTTGATGAATTTAAGTCAAAAGCAATATTTTCAATGATTAGATTTAAAAAAAAAATTTTTGTATTCCAATTTTGGTAATTTTCGTGAAACTGTCAAAGACCAGTTGTTTTATTGGAATTCTACTTAGCCAGAACATCTTGAAAGACCAAATATTAGAATGATAGTGGAGTGAGCAGGTGATACACTAGGTTCCGCAGAACCTTTACGAATTATTTAAAAAATTATTATGATTGGTGAATAATCTTCACTTTATTGTGTGATTTTATCAAACAATGTATTGAATGCATGGATATAAAAGATTTGTAATGTTTTGTTTTATTTTAACAAATACATGCAATAGTGAACTATGAAATATACTTTTCTCATAAATCATACCAGTTATTTTAAATTCACTAGATGCCTTTAATTGATTTAACTAATACAAATGAGAAGGAAGAAAATTTTTCTTTGGTTTTATGAAGCTGATTTTAAGGTAAGTAAACTGCAAATTTCAGAAACTCTTCTGTCATTTGCAGTTAAACCTCGGGTATTCTAACACGTGTATTGCTACAATTCACAAAAAAATATTGTTCTGGTCAAAGGTCAAGGTCACTGAGGGCAAATTTGAAAACCATGCCTGTACCTTTTCAACCAGATTTGATAGGACCTTCATATTTGGCTTGTATATTGGTCATATGAAGCTGAACAACATTTTGCAAATTTCATTAAGGTCATGTCAAAGGTCAAGGCCACAGAGGTCAAATTGTCAAAATGTATATTATGCTATAGCTTGTTAATTTAAATTGCTAGAGGCTACATATTCTATATGTGAATAGATCTAATAGAGCTTAGTACAAGTCATAAAAAAATTAGGGTAAGGTCAAAGGTCAAGGTCACTGAATGCAAAATTGGAAAACTTTAACAAAAGCTTTAATATTTCCTATATCATTTTAACCAGATGTGATAGCTAGGACCCTCATATTTGGCCTGTATTTTGATCATATAAAGCTGAACACCATTATGCAAATTTCATTAAGGTCAGGTCAAAGGTCAATGTCACAGAGGTCAAATTGTCAAAATCAAGATTTTGCTTTTAGATCACTTATTACAATTGCAAGAGACTTGATATTCTATATATAGAATAGATCCAATGGAGCTTAGTACAAATGTCTACTAAACCTTAATTTCAAGTATATACCGTATATCGGGATATTTTCGCTTGTGTTTAATTTTCGATATGTTCGCGGTTGACAATCTAGTGCGAAAATAAACCTCCGCGTAAATTTTACTGCCTATATTAATACATTACACAAACCAGTAAAACGCGAACTATCAACACAGCGAATATTTCGCTGCCTTGTTTTGCACCAAAATCGCGAACAAAAGCCGACGCGAAAATAACCCGATATACGGTATTGCAATTTTTAGAATTAATTTTGCATTGTAGACATGGTTGCCACAATTGTTTCAATTTTTCTTTGTTGTGCCCTGAGATTCCAAATTTGGGTGGCATATCTTTTGGTCTATCTGTTTTTTCAGGTATAAACGTTATGTATGTTATATCTTTTGAATGGAAATTAAGCAATAGGGCTTACATATTTTACATATGATATCAGAATATTTAACCTCATGGCCTTGACCTTGGTATGTGAACTTGTCATTGGGTAATCTTTTGAGTGGTCAGAGATAAAGCTTTCATATTCCATATGTGTATTCATTGTGGCAAGTCCTATCCATTGGTACCAGAATATCTGACCTTGTGCCCTTGACATTGGCACCATATCTGCCTTAAACAAATTTGCTCAACTATTTGATTATCTCCCCTTGAGATGTTTAATGTTTTTTCTGATGTAATGTTCCGAATTATCCTTTGATATTATTCACAGTTGAACATGTTGAAAGGCATGTGAATAATATGATGGGTTTAATTTCTTCTTAGTTGCGGTTTGGAGGGGTTGTGTTTAAAATTGAAGTGGACTTTTCCAAGGGGAAAACTCTATTTTTGTCCATTTTCATTGTTGCATTTTTTGTTGGCTATTAAAGAATATCATTTTTGTTGCAGATTAGATAGATTATTTCTGTTACTAGATACAGGATCAACACCTTTGATAAGAAAATCAGCTGCCGAACAACTTGGAGAAGTTCAAAAACTACACCCTTATGAACTCAATAACTTGTTATCAAAGGTAAGATGGTATGATGATTATTTCTATGTCATGAATTCAGACTTTTTGTATTTTGAAGCTTGGCAATACAGCTGCCTTACTTGTTTACTTACAAAGATCATGAGTGCAATGCAGGTTATATTTTATACTTTAGGTGAAAGGTTTCATTTTAATTAAACTTCAATCTAACATAGTGTTTCATGAAGAAAAAAATTGACACATACCAAGGGAAATAACCATATGCTACATTATATTCTAAACAGCATATACATTTATAAAAGCTTGTCTTTCAAGTTGCTTTGTTTTACCCAAAGCTCCAAATTTTTTTTAAGATTTTTATAAAAATTTTGAAGATCCAAGACCTTGTTAAGATGTATGTGAAGGAAAATCTTCACTGACTGAATCTATCCAGGGGAGATAATCCAATGATATATTCCAAGGTGATCTTAATTTCTCAAATACTCAAGTCAAAGCTAGATAAACACTGATAGATGAGCACAAATGATTTCAGAAATTGCTTGTTTATTTTCATGTGTTGTGTTACTTAATATATTAGTCAATTTAGTTCATAAGTTTTGAGCTTAAGAACAGGGGATACTTTGTGACTTGTCTGACCACATTGCCTTATAGTTACCTAATATTGTAAAGCAAAAACTGTTGATATCAGTTTTAAATTTGCTAGTTAGCTTGATTTCTTAATATTATAATGTCAGTGCATTTGCTTTAATATTACAAATATATTGATGTTTTATTCTTGATGTTCACATGTACCTTACAGTTTTAAAATTTAATGACAATTAGAATTTCACTCTCTTTGTGTATTACGATACACTGATTACAAATATTAAGTACTGGTATATAGTTCACTAGAAATGTTTTTATTTCATGATGTGTATCAGATTTTGAGACGGAAGGAAGTTGTAATTTGAGGTTTTGTTTTTTTTTCGCGAAATCCTATTGTTATTTCCACTCCATTGATCCATAATTAGAGCGCTGGTCTCCCTATTCATAAGTATTTTGAATTTCTATAGAATAGATCTAGAATTTGTTCATATGGTAAGGCCATAATAAGAAATATCCTAGATTCTACTCCCTGCTTGCCTCACTTTTTTCACCTGCCTCAAAAAATTTTATGTTGAATATTTGGCCAATTATGGTTAATTTCTTTTAAAATGACAGCATTTTTCACAAAATTTGATAAAAGATATAAAATTAAATTTCACTCGCCCATCCCAAATTTTGAGAAAAAATTGGCAAGAATCTAGGAATTTATTTATTATGGCCTAATCAAAACTGAGAATAATTAGAAATTTCTCAAGAAAACATCAATAGATGACAGATATTTTGCATCTACATGTCATCTATAATAATGATAAAAAAGTGTTGCGAGACTAATATCAAGGTAATCAGAAATTCTTTTTTTTTAAGGTTCATGGATACCTCTGCAGCCAGAATTGGGAAACTAGGATTGCTGCAGGACAAGCTGTGGAAGCTATATGTAGAAATGTTCCCAAATTTGAACAGAAAGTATCAATCAAGCAAGGTACACACATGATCATCGTTATCAAGAAATAATTGTAAATGTATATTTTAAAGAGCTACATTTGATATTTTGCTGACTTCAAAGGAAATATTTTCTACCTTAATCTAAGCTAAGACGGTGCATTATACATGTACTCGAGTATAGCTTATGTTGGTAGCTGGCCATGCACAGAAAAAAAATGCCAGGCAAATGGTGGAAATTTGAATTTGATGTTTTCTTGTTTTTCAACATTTACATGCATCTAAATGTATCCAATTACAAAATAGAAAGTTAATAAACAAATATATCATAACATTTTTTTTAAATCAGAACCATCTGAACCAGCAAGTTCTGAAATCACTGGAAAGCTACTTTTCTCACAGTTTGATCTCAACAAAGTTCTTGCTCATGGAAACTCCCTTCTGAGTGCAGAGGAAAAACAATATGAACTAGGAGAAGAATTCTCAGGTATGTTTTCTTGTCTTTGATTTATACCTGCCAACTTTAGAAATGCTCATGTTGGTTTTGATGCATGAGCGAATTCCAAGCATACCATAAAACGTATAAAGGGGGCTTAAGATTCACTTTCTTGTTGTTTTTAGCATCTTATGACATTACAATCATCATGCAATAAATGTTTTGTGAAGCAATAAGAAATAATTGCTCTCTTAATTTTTTTTCAAATTTGATGCCCTCAGGGGGAACCTCACAAATAGGGATAGTTGGCAGTTATGTTGATTGTTCAGAATAGAGGTACATGTAGAGCTGATTACCATGTTTTAGCTCACCTGGCCTAAAAGGCCATGTGAGCTTTTGCCATCACTTTGCATCCGTCGTCCGTCCATCCGTCGTCCGTCAACAATTTCAAAAATCTTCTCCTCTGAAACTACTGGGCGAATTGTAACCAAACTTGGCCCGAATCATCACCAGGGTATGCAGTTTCAAAATTATGTTCGATTAGTCGGAGGGTCAAACAACATGGCTGCTGTTACTAAAAATAGAACATAGGGGTAAATTGCTGTATTTTGCAAATAACTCGAAAACCGTTACAGATATTAAAAAACTGACATGGGGATAAAAATGATCAGCATGGTAAGATCTACCAGTCCTGCAATTTTGAAGAAAATCTGAAAACCTGTCTTAGAGTTATTGCCCTTTTTCCGTAAAATTTTCAAAATTTTGATATTTTTCATTTTTTATCAAAAAAACTATAACAGATAGAGGTCAACTTTAAATTGATAAAATGTTCACCATATCAAGATCTATCCACCCTGAAATTTTGAAGAAAATCAGAAACCCTTTGTAGGAGTTATTGCCCTTTTTTCACCAAATTTTTAAATTTTTTGTATTTTTCGTCTTTTATTTCCAAAACTATAGAAGATGAAGGTTAAGTGTAAATTGATGAAATGTTTGCCATGCTGTGGCGACTTCAAAACTGGTGTTGAAAATTGTTTGTTGATCGCCATTTTCAAAATGGCCGCAAAAAAAAGGCGGGAAAATGCAACATTGTCCGATTGCAATAAAAATTGGTTTCCAAATAGATATTGATGTTGCGACTTCAAAACCGGTGTTGAAAATTTTTCGTTGATTGCCATTTTCAAAATGGATGCAAAAAAAAGGCGGGAAAATTCAACATTGTCCGATTTCAATGAAATTTGGTGTCCAAATAGGTAATGATGTGGCAACTTCAAAACTGATGTTAAAAATTGTTCATTGACTGCCATTTTCAAAATGGCTGACAAAAAAGGCGAGAAATTCAACATTGTCTGATTTCAATGAAATTTGTTTTCCTAATAGATATTGATGTTGCGACTTCAAAACCGGTGTTGGAAATTGTACATTGACCGCCATTTTCAAAATGACCACCAAATAAGGCAGGAAAATTCAACATTGTCTGACTTCAATAAAATTTTGTTTCCAAATAGATATTGATTTTGCGACTTTATGGTGTTAAAAATTGTTGTTGACCTCCATTTACATAATGATGTCTCGACTTCAAAACTGGTGTCAAAAGTAGTCCTTAGCAAGAATGTTTGTTGTCAAAAAAGTCCAACAAAGACATATAGTAAAACATGATCAGACTTTAAATACAGTTCAAAAATTGGTTGAGTTTGAGCTACCAAAGTTAGAGAGACTGAAGTTTAACTGTATAACTTACAATGTTAGCTTGATTGTGGCAAATGAAAACCAGGTGAGCGATACAGGCTCCTGGGAGCCTCTGGTTTATATACTTATGTAAATGACAGAACATGGGCATATCCAAAGTTACATTTATATTATATTCTGTACATGTACACATGTATGACAGAATTAGGAATGATGTTCATATCACAATAGATTTGATATCTGTATATGGTACTAGCAAATTACAGGTAGTAAGAAATATCGTTCTAACAAACACACTTGGCTCATATAAAGTTTTATAAAGACATTACAACCTATAATGTATCAATTTTATGTTTAAATATTTATAGGTCTGGATGACAAAGAAAAACTTAGTAGACAAAGACAGATGTTGAATAAGAAACTTGGATTAGATATGGCGGGCAGTCTTAAGTTAGGATTGGATGGTGATCTGTTCTCTGATGAAGATCTCAAAATTGGATTGGATGGCTCAAATGTAAAAAACAGTGGTCAAGAAAAGGTATTATGTCATAATTGATTACCTTTAATAATCTTGACATATGATGTATCAAATTTTATAAAATTGCCAAGAAAATGTTTACTTATAAGTACCAGTACCTCTTTTTTATTTCCAACCTATGAAAGTAGGGGGCATATAGTGTTCGGGTACTGTAAAAGTAGTAATTTTTGCGGTGTACTAATTTTTGCTATTTTCGTGGTTGATAAAAGACCGCGAAAATTAATACCCGCAAATATCTCAGAAACAGTAAGAATGTACTTATATTTTCCTAAAACCACGTAAATTGATACCCACGAACATGGCACAGTTCAAGAAACCGCAAAAATTAGGAACCGCGAAAATTGATACGTTTACAGTATGTCTTTCCATCCATTTGTCCGTCAACTAATCTGTCTTAAATTAGGTTTACTCACTGGTTTAAGTTTCTTTTCTGTGAAAGATGTATGCTATTATCATGAAACTTTATAAAAATACATATTCATTAGGGTATAATTCAACAAATATCGAAAATTTATCCATGCAACCAACTTTATGCTTCACAGTTCATAGGAAAAAAGGATATTATGAGGTTTACCAGTAGGTTTAAGTTTCTCTTCTGTGAAGGATGTATGCTTTACTGATCATGAATATAGCATTGTTCAAAACCATTGTTAGGTGTGGGATGGTGTCAGTTAGAAGTTAGACACATATTCTTGTAACTGTCCCTGCTTAAACCAAACCAAGAACAAATAAAAAATCAGCGAAAACCAAGACTTCATATCCTTGGTCTTTGGTATCTTTGCAAATCTAAGCTGTTTTATTTAGAAACCTTATGTGATATGCAGACATTAAGAATCTAACACCAGGGGAAGTGCGAGACAGGAGAATCTCAGACACCCAAGGGTAAGATTTCCAGTCTCGGACGAAGCTTGCTGAGTCCGAGATGATTGAAATCTTACCTGAGGGTGTCTGAGATTCTCCTGTCTCGCACTTCCACTGGTGTTTGATTTTATTTCTCACTGTATTAACCCTACAATATACTAAAATCCACACAAAAATATCGCCCCCTTTTCGTCTGTTTACACAAGGGGTTACGCCCCTTTTTGCAACGTCATAAAATGAGGAATGTATACTCGAGCGCGCCATATTTTAAAAGACGATTTTTATTGTATTCTCCTGTGAAATTTTACTTCAAATGATATAACAGTTTCATTATACGTAGATAAGATACACTTATGATCACTAATGAGGACAGATGTAGACTATAAGACCATAATGCGCAAACACGATATTTGCCGGTAAACTGCACGTGATTTTTTTGTCTTGCACTAGTGTAAGACAAGGAAATCTCACACCGCTAAAAATAGGAATTGATGTGTCTCAAAAGTGAGAAAAAGAAATATCCATGAGGGTGTTCTGGCAAGACAGATTAATTTGCTTATTGTCTGCATTTTGAATCAAGATTAATAACTTGCTTCTCTGGAATTAAGTTACCTGTATTAGGCTGTTATTAGTTGCTTCCTGTTGAGAAATAAAAAATAAAATGACTTCATCATTGTTTTGGCCAAAGTGACTTTTTTCATGTCAATATTTATTTTCTAGAAATGTGTATCAGAAATTATAAAGCAGCAGTTGATGGATGTAACAAGTGGTATGAGTGCTAGAGAGAGAAACAGGGCCAAACGCAGAACTAAGTTACTAGCCAAACAGAGGTCAAGGGATGTTCAAAGGTNAATTTTTTGTATTTTTCGTCTTTTATTTCCAAAACTATAGAAGATGAAGGTTAAGTGTAAATTGATGAAATGTTTGCCATGCTGTGGCGACTTCAAAACTGGTGTTGAAAATTGTTTGTTGATCGCCATTTTCAAAATGGCCGCCAAAAAAAGGCGGGAAAATGCAACATTGTCCGATTTCAATAAAAATTGGTTTCCAAATAAATATTGATGTTGCGACTTCAAAACCAGTGTTGAAAATTTTTCGTTGAATGCCATTTTCAAAATGGCCGCCAAAAAAGGCGGGAAAATTCAACATTGTCCGATTTCAATGAAATTTTGTTTCCAAATAGGTATTGATGTGGCAACTTCAAAACTGATGTTAAAAATTGTTCATTGACTGCCATTTTCAAAATGGCTGACAAAAAAGGTGGGAAAATTCAACATTGTCTGATTTCAATGAAATTTGTTTTCCTAATAGATATTGATGTTGCGACTTCAAAACCGGTGTTGAAAATTGTACATTGACCGCCATTTTCAAAATGACCACCAAATAAGGCGAAAAATTCAACATTGTGTGACTTCAATAAAATTTTGTTTCCAAATAGATATTGATTTTGCGACTTTATGGTGTTAAAAATTGTTGTTGACCGCCATTTACATAATGATGTCTCGACTTCAAAACTGGTGTCAAAACTAGTCCTTAGCAAGAATGTTTGTTGTAAAAAAAGTCCAACAAAGACATATAGTAAAACATGATGAGACTGTAAATACAGTTCAAAAATTGGTTGAGTTTGAGCTACCAAAGTTAGAGAGACTGAAGTTTAACTGTATAACTTACAATGTTAGCTTGATTGTGGCAAATGAAAACCAAGTGAGCGATACAGGCTCCTGGGAGCCTCTGGTTTATATACTTATGTAAATGACAGAACATGGGCATATCCAAAGTTACATTTATATTATATTCTGTACATGTACACATGTATGACAGAATTAGGAATGATGTTCATATCACAATAGATTTGATATCTGTATATGGTACTAGCAAATTACAGGTAGTAAGAAATATCGTTCTAACAAACACACTTGGCTCATATAAAGTTTTATAAAGACATTACAACCTATAATGTATCAATTTTATGTTTAAATATTTATAGGTCTGGATGACAAAGAAAAACTTAGTAGACAAAGACAGATGTTGAATAAGAAACTTGGATTAGATATGGCGGGCAGTCTTAAGTTAGGATTGGATGGTGATCTGTTCTCTGATGAAGATCTCAAAATTGGATTGGATGGCTCAAATGTGAAAAACAGTGGTCAAGAAAAGGTATTGTGTCATAATTGATTACCTTTAATAATCTTGAAATGTGATGTATCAAATTTGATAAAATTGCCAAGAAAATGTTTACTTATAAATATATTTTTCATTACATTCAAGTACCAGTATCTCTTTTTATACTGCAACCTCTCTATTTGCGTAAGTAAACTACATTGACTGTATAAAGATAAGTGATATACAGTCAGTGACTGTATAACACCTTGTCAATGACGTCAACAATGTGTTTCCGTAGTAAATGTTCCATGACGTTGTGAGAAAGCATGAATTCATTGCAACATAGAGACGTCCGCTTCAATTTTTAAAATATCATTTTAACCGATTTATTTCATCTAAAATTTTGTTCTTTATAGTAGTATAAACACAATAATAGTACATTGACTTGACATAAACGGAATATAAGGATTCGGCTCGAAACGGTGAAAATGCTCGCCAGAGGCTCGCATTTTCCCGCGTATCTAAGCCTCATCCTTATATTGCGTTTATGTCAAGTCAATGTACTGTTATTGTCTATTTATTTCCAACCTATGAAAGTAGGGGGCATATAGTGTTCGGGTACTGTAAAAGTAGGGGGCATATAGTGTTCGGGTACTGTAAAAGTAGTAATTTTCGCGGTGTACTAATTTTTACTATTTTCGCGGTTGATAAAAGACCGCGAAAATTAATACCCGCAAATATCTCAGAAACAGTAAGAATGTACTTATATTTTCCTAAAACCACGTTAATTGATACCCACGAACATGGCACAGTTCAAGAAACCGCAAAAATTAGGAACCGCGAAAATTGATACGTTTACAGTATGTCTTTCCATCCATTTGTCCGTCAACTAATCTGTCTTGAATTAGGTTTACTCACTGGTTTAAGTTTCTTTTCTGTGAAAGATGTATGCTATTATCATGAAACTTTATAAAAATACATATTCATTAGGGTATAATTCAACAAATATCGAAAATTTATCCATGCAACCAACTTTATGCTTCACAGTTCATAGGAAAAAAGGATATTATGAGGTTTACCAG
>MJUU01045974.1:0-26986 GCA_002080025.1 Modiolus philippinarum | reverse complement strand
TTTCCAAATAGATATTGATGTTGCGACTTCAAAACTGATGTTGAAAATTGTTTGTTGACTGCTATTTACAAAATGACATCTCGGCTTCAAAACTGGTGTCGAAAGTGGTCCTTAGCAAGACAGTTTTTTATCAAAAAAACCTAACGAAAAAATATAATAAAACATGATCAGACTTTAAAAACAGTTCAAGATATTGGAGGTGTTAGACCTACGAAAGTTTGAGAAACTGAAGATCAACTGTATAACTTACATTGTTACCTTGATTGTGGCAACTGAAAACCAGGTGAGCGATACAGGCTCCTGGGAGCCTCTAGTTATAGGAGTTATGGGACTTTGACGATTTTTAGCAATACTATACAAATGGAGATCTTGTGGACGCAACTCCTCAGAAACCATTTATTGGTTTTTGTTCAAAATTTGTAGGATTGTTATTCACTACAAGTACTATATCATTTTGCACCGACATTTTCATACATGAAATTGTGTAGGAGTTGTTGGACTTTGAGCAATTTGTCATATGTTTTTCACTATATCTCAAAAACTATTATCACTAGCTTCATGAAATCTTAAAGGAACTTTGTGGGACATATAATACCAAATTCTAAAGCATTTGAAGATTCAGTACTTCTATGGTTGCCATGGAAACCAAACCAAAAAATTAAAATTTTGATTAAATTATATGTCTTGATTTCAGCAGTATGCATACCTACATTATAAGGGGAACCCCCTGCTCAAATTTATTTTTTTGGAAAGGGGTCAAAAATGCATTGCAGTGGATTGAGGACCTTTTGGTTGCCATAGAAACCTATCCATACAGTTCTAATTTTGAGAAAAATGTGAATATTTATTAAATTATGTTCTCCGTTTTAAATTATGTTTTGATTTTAGCAGTATGTGTCTGAATTCATGATAATTTACAGGATTGTTAGTCACCATATGTACAAGATCATATCGCATCGCCATTTTGATTGGTCAAATTTTACAGGAGTTATGGGACTTTATCGACTTAATGCTATGCATGCTACAGCTTAGGAACATTTTGTGGGCGCAACTCCTCAGAAACCATGGAACAGATTATGCTGAAATTTAGTTTGAATATTTGCCACCAAATGTACTTGATCATATTATGCTGCTATTTTGATTGAACAAATTTTACAGGAGTTATGGGACTTTATCGACTAAATGCATATTACAACATAGGAAGACTTTGTCGACACATCTCCTCAAAATCCAATTAAAGGATTTTGCTCAAATTTTGCGTAGCTGTTTGCCACCAAATGCAGTTGATCATATCTTGCCGTCATTTTGATTCCATAATTTTACTTGAGTTATTGGACTTTATCGACTTTACTGCCGCGGCGGGGGACATAGCTACGCGTAGCAATCTTGTTTCTCACTGTATTAACCCTACAATATACTAAAATCCACACAAAAATATTGCCCCCTTTTCGTCTGTTTACACAAGGAGTTACGTCCCATTTGCAACATCATAAAATGAGGAATGTATACCCGAGTGCGCCATATTTTTAAAGATGATTTTTATTGTATTCTCCTGTGAAATTTTACTTCAAATGATATAACAGTTTCATTATACGTAGATAAGATACACTTATGATCACTAATGAGGACAGATGTAGACTATAAGACCATAATGCGCAAACACGATATTTGCTGGTAAACTGCACGTGATTTTTTTGTCTTGCACTAGTATAAGACAAGGAAATCTCACACCGCTAAAAATAGGAATTGATGTGTCTCAAAAGTGAGAAAAAGAAATATCCATCAGGGTGTTCTGGCAAGACAGATTAATTTGCTTATTGTCTGCATTTTGAATCAAGATTAATAACTTGCTTCTCTGGAATTAAGTTACCTGTATTAGGCTGTTATTAGTTGCTTCCTGTTGAGAAATAAAAAATAAAATGACTTCATCATTGTTTTGGCCAAAGTGACTTTTTTCATGTCAATATTTATTTTCTAGAAATGTGTATCAGAAATTATAAAGCAGCAGTTGATGGATGTAACAAGTGGTATGAGTGCTAGAGAGAGAAACAGGGCCAAACGCAGAACTAAGTTACTAGCCAAACAGAGGTCAAGGGATGTTCAAAGGTATTTATCCTTCAGAATACAGTCATAACATTCCAGATTGTATATCTTTTGAAGATAAAAACTCTATGTTTACCACTGAAATGAAAACAACCTGTTGCTGTTGCTTGTTCGTTTACAGACTTTTAGTCCACATTAATATTGTTATGGGGGGTTTCTTGGATCTTTAACGTATTATATTTGCAATTCTTCAATGAACATACCAAGTCCTTCTAAACTCCTGTCTTTTATTTGCCAATCAACCAATCAAGATTCTATAGAAATTCTATTGTATACCAATTTGTACTGCCTGAAGGGGTTTACCTTGATACTCCAGTAATGACAAATTGGTATACAAAAGAATTCTATAGAATCTTGATTTGTTGATTGACAAAGAAAAGATAGGAGTTTTGAAGGAGTTGTTATAGGTGTTACTTGAGGAATATTGGTATGTTCATTGAAGAATTGCAAATATAATATGTTATTGAGCCAGGAAATCTGCCATAATTTTCCTTGAAAGTTCTGCCCTTGTTGTCACTTACTCGATGTGACAACAGAGAGTTCAGTTTACATACATTTGTATATAGAAAGGGGGATAATCCTTATGTACGAACTGTTGTGGGATAACCGTTACTTTTAAGAATGAACTGTTTTATTCAGGTGACATTTGGAGGTCTTTTTGAATTTGCATTTAAATCATATCATACCGACTTGTGAGGAAATTTTATTTGTTGTGACTACTATTTTTTTAAATATTTGTTACAGTAACACTGTTTGATAGTTTACAAGTGTGGATAGTATACTGCACACTTTTATGGCAATATAAAAATATAAAATAAACGACCAGAGGGGCTTGTACCAAGTCTACTTAAATCTTTGGAAGCAACCTTTCTATAAGGGCTTTAAGCACTTTGATTGTTCATAAGTGACATTAGCTAAATTAACATGCATTTTAAGCAAATATCTATAAAAATTCGCCATTTTTAGCTCGCCGGGACGAATGTCTGGAGAGCTATTGTCATCACCCCGGCGTCGGCATCGGCGGCGTCGTCGGCGTCGTCGGCGTCAGCAAAACTTTAACCTGGCTTGTGGAATGGAGACCTGAAGAACTAGGATGTTGATATTTGGTATGTGGCATCCTTGTGATGAGAGCTTTCTTTTGGTACCATATTTGTAGACATTTTGACCTTGACCTTGCCCTTAGGGCAATTTTTAAAAAACTTTAACCTTGCTTCTAGAGGGTAGGCTTTTAGTGGTAGGGTGTTCATATTTGGTATGTAACTTCCATATGATGAGACCTTTCTAAAGGTACCACATTTGAAGACATTTTGACCTTTACCTTGCCCTTAGGGCAATTTTTAAAAAACTTTAACCTTGCCTCTAGAAGGTAGGCTTTTAGTGGTAGGGAGTTCATTTTTGGTATGTAACTTCCTTATGAGGAGGGCTTTCTAAAGGTACCACATTTGAAGACATTTTGACCTTTACCTTGCCCTTAGGGCAATTTTTTAAAAACTTTTAACTTCACTTCTAGAATTAAGTTGCTTAGTGGTAGGGTGTTCATATTTGGTATGTGACGTTCTTTTGATGAGAGCTTTCTAATGGTACCATATTTGTAGACANTTTCTTAATAACTTTAAGTGGTATGGTAATAATATTTGGCTTGTAGGTTGCTCTTGAGTAGTACATGACTGTTTTAGTGACAAGCAGGGACAGGCGAGACATCTTTTAGGGTCCACTCTTGTTTTCAATATTTGTTACAGTAACACTGTTTGATAGTTTACAAGTGTGGATAGTTTACTGCACACTTTTATGGCAATATAAAAATATAAAATAAACGACCAGAGGGGCTTGTACCAAGTCTACTTAAATCTTTGAAAGCAACCTTCCTATAAGGGCTTTAAGCACTTTGATTGTTCATAAATGACATTAGCTAAATTAACATGCATTTTAAACAAATATCTATAAAAATTCGCAATTTTTTGTCATTCAAACGGTACACATGTTAGAGTCGAACAATTCTTTAAATACTGAATGTATATGCCTTTGCAACAAAAGCCCAGAGGCATATAATTTTACCTATATTGAATACGGTTTGTCTGGAAAGCTACTCAGAATTTTTTTTAGTAAAGGATTATTTTTGCAGATAATTTGAGCACATATTAAAGATGTAGATTTATTTGTGCAGGGGCTTTGCATGTATCCTCTAGACACAAATATCATACATACATGCAACTAAAACACTAAACTCTCTATAAAGCCTTTAGATATTTAAAAATCTTTGTTGGAGTACTTCTTTGCACATCTAATGGCAAGTTCTTACTAATGAGTTTTATGTTTTTTATTTAGAAAATAACAATAAACTGTGTTTGCTGATCAAATAGTACCATTAGAAATGATTTCAGAAAAATATTAGATCTATAGATGACCATGTTATTTCAAAGTTTGTTTTATTTCAGTGAGCAACTGTCTTTTGATGCTGAACCTCCATTAAAGAAGTCAAGGTCAATGGCTGAAGGGGATCCAGGAGGGAATGGGAAACTAAATGTGGAAATTAAGGAAGAGAAATTGATTATAGAAAACAGTGCTGATAATACTCTAAATATGGAAGAGGTAAAATTGTGTGAAGAAATAAAGAATTATTGAGATGTGAGTTAGAAAATGAAAGAAAATGCACGACACATGAGGGAAGATTTTATTTTAGACAGATCCTTTGATCCTGTGACAATTTAAACCTTACATAATGTTTCAAAGGTTTTCATGATTTGTACTTTTAAGTTATTGTTGATTTAATTTTTCTTTCGTCCCCAATTTCTGTTTTCTTACATGAGTAATGTCCCTTATATTTGAAGTTTACATCTGATCATGGTACAAAATGTGTTTTCAAAAGAAAAAAAAGAAATATTCATAATCTATTAAATATTTTGCTTTAAAAAGGTTAAACAATTTTGTATTTTGCTTATAGTTTTGAAAATTTTGGATAGTATTTCCAAAGTTTTGAGGATTAGATTGAATATTTTCTGAAAAAGCATACTATGAAATCTGTCTAATTGGACCCTCAATGGGACAAAGAAATATGTCAGATAAATCAGGATGTAGTGTTGCTGATGTTTGAAAGGCGTTTTAAAAGCTGTATATCGGACCAACATATGATGTAGGATTTGACAGAGTGTCAGACTATTGAAGTGTAAGATAAAGCAAATTTTACTAAAAATTATTTCAAATTTAGTTTATCAAATTATTGAAATTTTTTAGCAGTATTTCACCTGAACATATTTATCATGTTTGTGACCAATAAAAATATTATATTTTTTCTGGGAAATTGCATTTGTTATTAAATTTACACTAGATACATTTCGTGATTCAGTCATATGTGATTAATACTAGTCTTTTAGCTGAGCCTACCAAAATTGTTATTTATAGATGTATTGTATTTACAAGACATTGGTTGAAGTTCGACTGGTGGTGAAGTCCGACCGGAATCTAGTGAAGTTTTATCAAAACTTTGTCAATATATTATTTTAAGTCGTATTATCAAAGGTAAAATGATTCTGAAACCTATTCTTAAACTCCACCCTGATGGGTAAATGTCATGACTGTTCCGGAGTTTACCTGCATGACAAAACTTGAGAATTTAACGATAGCAAGGCAGGTGGTCAAAATGTACCAAACCTCATTATAAATGGCTGTGGGGAAGTTTGACCAGCTGTTTATTTGATATACATGTATGCAGCACATGGGTGATATTTCTGAGGGTGGAAATAGTTATTTATAGCATTTAATCGTTCTTTTGTCATTTGAAAAGTATTTTTGGTGCAATCATTTCAAATATTGCTTCCTTGAAAATGTCAGGTCGAACTTACCCATACACTGTTCAAACTTCCCCAAAGTGCGATAATTGGTCATTTTTTTCCGAAATACACCAGAATACATGGTATTTTCCCCAGTTTAAACAGATACAGCTGAAGAACTTCAACGGATATTGTACCAGCACCAAAAACAAAAAAAAAGACGGAAAAAAAAAGACGGAAACCAATTCAGCAACAACACATTTCATGAATGCTATTTTTTTCACTGGTCGAACTGCAACCAATCTCCCCTATTTTATATATGAATTTCCCTTGGTCTAAATGTATTGTCTTTGGGAGTTCAATTTAATACTACAGATTTGCATTGGGGCTAAATTCAATTTGGAGCTGGCATAACAGTCTTACTTTTATCATTGTTTATCATACTAATTTGCCATTTGTTGCATGAATATTTTAATCAGGATCCAATGCTCCTTTCAGGTAGAGGAATGGCCATTTGAGTCATTTAGTGAAATGCTGATGAACGATTTGTTTCATAGTTCCTGGGAAACTAGACATGGAGCAGCAACTGGTCTAAGGGAGGTAATAAAATACCATGGTGATACAGCAGGATTGTCAGTCGACACACCTTCAGATCAGGTACCTGTGAAACTTTTACAAAAGTACCGTCTTGTCTCGATTTATTCGACGGCCAAAATTTTCGACACTTTTCCTTTTTTCAGAAAAGTCAAAATTTTGATATCTTCAATTTTTCGACCATCTTCAAAAATCGTCTGATGAAAAAAATCAAAGTTGATTGATTTGAAAGGAAATTACAATAATTATTTCAACAACACTGTTCAGGATGTACAAACATCGTTTTCTTTGTTAATATTATCAGTTCCTTACCTTATATATTCAATAAAATATTTTTCACATGTTTTATTTGATAAAGATCGTTCCAGACATGATTGGTTTGTTTACTTCCTTGTTCAAAGGGAGATAAATGAAGGTCACTTCCTGTATTTAAAAAAGAAATAAATAAGGAATTTCAAAGCATTTGCTTAATGAATAAACTGAAATTATTAAATAAAATTTGTATAAAAATAGGATTTTTAATTTTCCATTGTTATAAAGTACATTAAAAGTGACTGAATGGTCAGTGTCAGGTGATAGTCACGTGATTGGGGGCCATTTAAGGTATTACCCACGCTTGGCACTTGAGTAAAGTGTCACCTTTAATTATATTTCAGGGCCTCAATTAGGAGTGGATATGGGATAGATGATATTACAATAAAACAATATGACAAGCTGTTGTCAAAACAAAGGGTCCCAAGCCCAAGTTAAGTTGTCAATTAAATAAATTGCCATCAAAGTGAATTCATGTCTTGCTTTTTTAAAATTAATAATCAACTCCACTTCTGTTTTCTTTGCAATTTTTATTGATTTTCCCGTATTGTACCCCTGTAAACACATTTTTGTTAAAAATAGATACCGGAAATCATTGTTTGTTCTGGATCGATACACAACAAAGTGATGACCTTTTTATGACAGCTTGTGTGTACAAATTACTATGACATCTTAGTAAAAGCTAATTGCATTGTGATTAAATGGGTTTAATTAAAATTATCTTATCATAATAATGGCAATACACGAGTCTAATGAGAAAAAATCAGACCACCTTGATCATGTGATTCAGTCCAGGTAAAATGTTAACAACGTGTTGTTGAATAAGTTTTACTTAATAATAAAACAATAATAAGTCTGAATAACTTTATTTAAATATTAAAAACAACACAAATACTGCATAGTTTTATTAAAAAGATATAACAGGCATTCATAATTAGGTAACTGTTACCGGCAAACATTGGGACCGATGACATAAGCGCCGATCACCGATTTCTGTTGAAATCTGCCCTGAAAATATAAAAAAAATCATATTTTTCGACATTTTTTCAAAATCCCCCAAAAGTGGGGAATCTGAGTGTCGAAAAATTCGAGTAATTACGGTAAAAGATATCATTTAAGTTTATAATTTTCTGGTTTTTGTCTCGCCCAGCGAGACAAAGGCGTGCAAAGTGTGACCGCGGCGACGGCGTTAACTTTTACTAAATACAGGATATTTTGAAAAACCTTTGATGTAGGAACATCATATTTGGTCCAATGGTAGAACTAATCGAGTGCTACCTGACGGACATAACGTCATGTGACCCTGACCTCAATTTCACGGTCTAGTGGCCACGTTAAGTTTTTCTGCTAAGTCCATTTCTCAATAACTAGAAGTGGTAGGTTGATAATATTTGGTATGTAGGTTGGTTTTGGGTACTGTAAACCGGGAAATTTTCGCGGCAGTTTTATTTTCGTGATTTTCGCGTTTGAAATGCAAGTGTGAAAATAAAACAGCGCGAATATACTTTTATTATTGAAGTCAATGGTAAAAAATTTGGCAGCGTGAATTCAAAACTGCACGAACTAAAATCCTGTCAATATACCGCGAAATAAAGACTGCGCGAAAATTTCCCGGTTTACAGTAGTACATGTCAGTCTGGTTGGTGACTTTTGTCCTTGACTTTAATTTCACGGTCTAATGGCCACGTTAAGTTTTTGTCTCGCCCGCGACGAAAGTCGCGGAAAGCGAGACATAGGCGTGCAAAGTATGACGGCGACGGCGGTGTAAACTCAAGTTTTTATATAGAAGCCTTTGATGTATGGTCCATAGGTAGCTACGGCAAACCCTATCTGTCGGACCCAAAATTATCTGACCTTGACCTCAATTTCACGGTCCAGTGACCAGGTTAAGTTTTTTTGCTTAAGTCCATTTCTCAATAACTACAAGCTAGAAGTCAATGATATTTGGTATATAGCTTGGTCTTGGTTAGTACATGTCAGTCTGCCATATGGCTTTTGTCCTTGACCTCAATTTCACAGTCCAGTGACCAGGTTAAGTTTTTTTGCTAAATTCTGTTTCTCAATAACTACAAGCCATAGGTCAATGATATTTGGTATATAGCTTGGTCTTGGTTAGTACATGTCAGTCTGCCATATGGCTTTTGACCTTGACCTCAATTTCATGGTCCAGTGACCAGGTTAAGTTTTTTTGCTTAAGTCTGTTTCTCAATAGCTACATAAGGGTTAGAGAATGATAAGCCATGCTCTATGAAATATAGTGCGAGGAGCTTTAGCTCCGAGCACTTATTTCATAGAGCATGGCTTATTATTCTCTAACCCATTTATCACATATTTACATTTCGAGTGGTTTAATCAATGGCTTTACAATTTCTATAATTGGTTAATTAAGGTACTACATATATGAGAAAAAGCCATTTGGTAATAATCAGTTGTTTTCGACGAACAATGAAATAAAATGTACTCAGTTTGTAATCACTCTTGTTTCTGTTAAACTATATGGACGGTGTGTTAGCTTTATCCTGCCATTGAAATATTATTATCTAATTGTGATGGATTTAGATAAGCAACTGTTGGTGCATGGAAATCACTTTATTTGTATGTATGTATTTATTTTTTTTTTCAAACTTAATAATCTACCAAAAGTCTTCCTTTCACCCCTCTATTTTTCATAGAGCAAACTTTTTATACTTTTTGCATGTACCAAGTGAGAGATCATTCTATTGTTTAAAAATATTGTTGTTAGACAATGCATTTATTTAATGTACATTTTACAAATTTCAGTGTTTTTTACTATTTGTGCTTTTCGTATTTATGAAAATATATGTACTTTAATTACAAATTGTACATAGCTGCAGGCAATAAAAGGATTATCTGTCTGACACTTTGGCCTGTACAAATGAATGCATTGTCTTACAACAATTTTTAAACAATAAGATAATCCCTTACTTAGTACATGGAAAAAGTAGAAAAAGTGGGCTTGTTCCCATTTCGCCTTAGCTGTGAAATTTTATATAAAAAAATATTCCCATTTCGCCTTAGTACATATTTGTGTCAGCTAAGTGTGCTCTATGAAAAATAGAGGGGTGAAAGGAAGGCTTTTGATTGGACGAGAGAATGTAAGTATGTGATAAAAGCCATAGGTCAATGATATTTGGTATATAGCTTGGTCTTGGTTAGTACATGTCAGTCTGTCGTATGGCTTTTGACCTTGACCTCAGTTTCACAGTTCAGTGACCAGGTTATGTTTTTTGCTTAAGTCTGTTTCTCGATAACTACAAGCCATAGGTCAATGATATTTGGTATATAGCTTGGTCTTGGTTAGTACATGTCCGTCTGCCATATGGCTTTTGACCTTGACCTCAATTTCACGGTCCATTGACCAGGTTAAGTTTTTTTGCTTAAGTCTGTTTCTCAATAACTACAACCCAAAGGTCAATGATATTTGGTATATAGCTTTGTCTTGGTTAGTACATGTCAGTCTGCCATATGGCTTTTGACCTTGGCCTCAATTTCACGGTCCAGTTACCAGGTTAAGTTTTTTTGCTTAAGTCTGTTTCTCAATAACTACAAGCCATAGGTCAATGATATTTGGTATATAGCTTGGTTTTGGTTAGTACATGTCAGTCTGCCATATGGCTTTTGACCTTGACCTCAATTTCATGGTCTAGTGAACAAAGTTGAGTGTTTCTGATTAGAATAGTTTCTTAATTACTGTAAGTGGAATGGTAATAATATTTGGCTTGTAGGTTGCTCTTGAGTAGTACATGACTGTTTTAGCGACAAGCAGGGATGGGCGAGACATCTATTAGGGTCCACATTTGTTCTGCTTAAGTCCATTTCTCAATAACTAGTAGTGGTAGGCTAATAATATTTGGTATGTAGGTTGGTTTTGGGTAGTACATGACAATCTGGCAGGTGACTTTTGTTCTTGACCTAAATTTCACGGTCTAGTGGCCACGTTAAGTTTTTCTGCTTAAGTCCATTTCTCAATAACTAGAAATGGTATTTTGATAATATTTGGTATGTAGGTTGGTCTTGGGTAGTACATGTCAGTCTGGCAGGTGACTTTTGTCCTTGACCTCAATTTCACGGTCCAGTGGCCACATAAAGTTTTTCTGCTTAAGTCCATTTCTCAATAACTAGAAGTGGTAGGTTGATAATATTTGGTATGTAGGTTGGTCTTGGGTAGTACATGTCAGTCTGGCAGGTTAGTTTTGTCCTTGACCTCAATTTCACGGTTTAGTGGCCATGTTAAGTTTTTCTGCTTACGTCCATCTCTCAATAACTAGAAGTGGTAGGTTGATAATATTTGGTTTGTAGGTTGGTCTTGGGTATTACATGTCAGTCTGGCTGGCGACTTTTGTCCTTGACCTCAATTTCACAGTCTAGTGAGAATGTTCACTTTTCTGATTAGTTCACATCAATTTAGAGGCCAGCAGGGACGGGGGAGACATCTTTTAGGGTCATCACTTGTTGATAGGTCTTATTCATCAATGCTGATTCAATTTAATTGGTAGATTATCATTCTTTTTGGCTGCATAGAATTTATACACATGAATTGATTCTAAAAGTTTTAGTTATTTCTAGAGTGGTTAGAGATGTGAACATGATAACAGGATGCTTTTTTTTATCAACATGTGTCTATAATGACTATAATTCACACAAATATTACAGTGCTTCTGGATTTTTCTCCCTTCTCCCTTATTTGCTTCGATATTTGTTCACCAATGTATTCATATATTTATACAGTAAAGATTCATTTAGAAGTAATGTCAATAGAAAAACAACCTATATAGATACAGTTATTAAGATACAGATATTTTAGAATCATTTATGTATACATGTACTCCTTTGTATGAAATAACTCAAGTATGATGTATTATTGCAGGGTGTCGGAATTAACCAGTTATGGCTGTCAGATTTATCACTTCGACTTCTATGTGTGATGGCTCTCGACAGATTTGGTGATTTCGTCTCGGATGAGGTATTAATCTAATGATGGGAAGCTCTTTATAATTTCCTAAACTATTTCTCTGAAATGCTTTGTAAACAATAAATCTGTGACCTGTCCATGCCAGCTTATATACTCTTCTAACTCTTTTAAAAGTAAATAAATATAGCATGTATAGACGAGAATTTATTATTACAACACATGCTTGTGTTCTTGCTTCAGCATCCTTGTATTTGTTGTATCATGTATGACTCCGATTTTTTTCAAGCAACATTTCACTATTTTGTTTTAAGTAACTAACATTGTTCATATTCTCAGATCTACATAAAAATAAATTATGAGCTAAAAAGAGATGTTCAAACAGAAACAAATTTTCTTTGATATTTCTAGCACCAAATAAGTAAGTCATACAAAACAAAAATTATTCCACTCCAGAAGAAATACAAAGAAAAACATTATTAAGCACATTGTTCTCACATAGCATATTATGTATTAAACTTAATGATTAAGAAAAGCACATCACCACCAAAACATAAACAACATTCAAAACACAATGATGGAGATAGAGGAACGCATCACAAACAAATCACAAATAAAATAGATAGAGGAACTTTAAAAATGGCAAATCACAAATAAAAGGTAAACAACATTTCTTGAATTTCTATCCAGTTTTCATATTTCCTGAACGGTGTGGAAATGTTTGTTCTCCTCTTTAGAGGAGAACAAGTTTTGTGAAATTTCCCACCAAATTTAATTTGAATACAATCCTCGGTGTTTTCGTCCAGTCATTAGAGAAACAGTTTCCACAACTTAAACATGTTAATTATGAAATTTCTCACAAGCTCGGCAAGCCTCGCTTTCAAACATTTGCAAAATTTATTTAACTCGATGTGAGAATTCATAATCAACTCGTTCTTGTTGTGGAAACTATATTTAAGACGTAACAGCACATTACAAACAAAACGTAAACACCAATATTCAAAACACAATGATCCAGACATTTAACATATCACAAATTTTTAACATCAACACTGTAAGAGCAGACATGACTTTTTTTCTGCTTTAAGGAGGCTCACTCCTGATTATGTTTATATCAACGATTTCTTGAAACCTATTTAAGCATTGTGGACTTAATGAAATGGTAAAAAGAAATATATAGGTCTGTGTGCTTTAAACGAGATAGAAAACATTTAAATTTGGCAAGAAATGGATTTCTCTGGATTTTCCTTTAATTTAACATCAGGACTATTTTTTATGCCCCGCCCACGAATGTGGAAGGGGCATATAGTGTTACCCTTGTCCGTCTGTGCGTCCGGTTAAGTTTTGCGTTAAGGTCCATTTCTCAGAAACTGTAAGAGGTAGAACAATGATAATAGGTCAGTAGGTAGATGATCTTTGATAGTACTACATAGTTCAGTAGGTAGTTTGACTCTTTGACCTATATTTCATGCTTGAGTGACTCTGGTTCAGTTTTATATTTAAGTCCATTTCTCAACAACTATACATTATAGGACAATGATATTTCATTAAATTAATTGCCTTAATGAGTACTACTCAAATCATTGACAATTAGGTGGCTTTGACCTATATTTTACACTTCAGTGACTTTGGTTAAGTTTTGCATTTTAGTCCATTTCTCAACAACTACACATTATAGGACTATGATATTTCATCAAATTAATTGCCTTGATGAGTACTACCCAAATCATTGACAATAAGGTAGCTTTGACCTACATTTTACGCTTCAGTGACTTCGTTTAAGTTTTGCATGTAAGTACATTTCTTAACAACTACACATTATAGGACAATGATATTTCATCAAATTAATTGCCTTGATTAGTACTACCCAAATCATTGACAATTAGGTGGCTTTGACCTAAATTTTACGCTTCAGTGCTTTGGTTAAGTTTTGAGTTTAAGTCCATTTCTCAACAACTACACATTATAGGACAATGATATTTCATCAAATTAATTGCCTTGATTAGTACTGCCCAAATTAATGACGGTTAAGTGGCTTTGACCTACATTTTATTATGAGGTTATCCTTGGCGATAAATGTTTTGGCAGGGCACCCGTGTCTTACAGACACATTCTCTAGTTTGTCTAGAAAATAGGAAGTTATATCAAGAATTTTATGAATTTTTAGTTCGCCTCAACGAAGTTGAGGGGGACTGTTGGAGTACCCCCGGCGTCCTTCGTCTGCTTCCGCGTCCGCATTTGGGTATATATCTTAGTAACTATGCAGTGTAGGGTCATCAAACTTTGCATGCAGGTGCATCTTGGGTTAACTCACAGGTCTTTCTGACCTGTAATTTCCGCTTGATTGGCTTGCATTCAAATTTTACATTTTAGTTCATATCTCAGTTACTATACATAGTACAATAATCTAACTGTGCTTATGCATGCATCTCTGATGGTAGGTTAGGATGCAGGCAAAATTAGGTCACTTTGACCTACATTTTCCGCTTGACTGACTTTCATTCAAGTTTAGGGACAAGTTCAGATCTCGGTCAATGTACAAGGTAGGATCATCTAACCATGCACATGCATGCATCTCTGATGGTTAGTCAGCATCCAGGCAAAATTAGGTCACTTTGACCTATATTTTCCGCTTGACTGACTTACATTTGAGTTTACTTCCAAGTTGATTTCTCAGTCACTGTACATTGTATGATCATTTAACCTTGCACATGCATGCATCTCTGATGGTAGGTCAGCAGCTAGGCAAAATTGGGTCATTTTGACCTACATTTTCCGCTTAAGTGACTTACATTCAATTTCATGTCAGGGATCAGATCTCAGGTACTGTACACGGTAGGATCATCTTGCATGTGCATGTGCATGCATCTGTGATGGTAGCTCAGCATTTAGACAAAATTAGGTCACTTAAACCTACATTTTATGTATGAATGACTACATAAATGTATACATTAATGTCCATAGCTCAGTAAATGTACAGTTTTGGTTCAGTTAACCTTCCATATGCATGCAATTTTGATAGTATATCAGCATCCAGGCAAAATTTGGTTTCTGCGACAACGTACCATAACGAGGCGAACTTTGTAATCATTGATTACCTATGTTTATGTCTTAATTTGACCTATAGAAGACATTCATGAAATAAAAAGTGGGGGTCCGTGTGCAGAATTCTTTAAGCCAATGAACTGGAGAAAACAAGAGGAGTTCCAAAATCTCACACAAATTCAACAATGAGATGAGTGAGCCAGCTTAATACAAAATTATCCTATTATTTATTCTCAGCAAAATATATCTGTCTATTATTGTGTCGCCTGTGTTCACATGCAGTGGCGACATATAGGGATCACTTTCCGTCGTCTTATGTCAGCATCGACGTCACAAAAATTTCTGTCACGTTTTTCTTAGGAACCATATATCCGAGCCTTCTGCAATTTGGCATGGAGTATTAGTATGGGGACCTATACCTTGTAATAGAGTTTGGGATCTCTCGCATGCCCACTTCCTGTTTGACGGAACTTAGAATATTTTTTGTGTCTTGAAAATTTTTGTCATATTTTTCTCAGGAACCACAGATCCCAGCCTTTTGCAATTTAGTATGGAGTATCAGTATTGGGACCTATATCGTGTAATAAAGTTTGGGATTCCTTGCATGCCCACTTCCTGTTTGATGGAACTTAGAATATTTTTGCCAATTGTCGTCACAAAAAATTTCTGTCACATTTTACTCAGGAACCACATATCCCAGCTTTCTGAATTAAGCATGGAGTATCAGTGTGGGGACCTATACCATGTAATAGAGTTTTGAATCTCTGGCATGCCTACTTGCTGTTTGACTGAACTTAAAATATTTTTGTGCAGGTGACACATGTCTTCCTTGGAAAACTAACTACTAAGTATTTGTATATTTACTACCTTTTTGTCTTGCCTGCTCGTCGCGAAAGCGAGACATAGCGAGCATAGATTCCGTAATCGTCGGCACTAGGTTCCGCAGAACCTTTATGAATTATTATTCCCCCCGCAACGAAGTAGGGGGGGTATACTGGAATCACCATGTCCGTCCGTCCGTCCGTCCGTCCGTCCGTCCGTAGACATTTTTTGTCCGAAGCTTATCTCGGGAACCTCTCTGAATTGACTTTTCAAATTTTGTCAGAATGTTAGTAACTATAAGTGCTTGTGCACCTCCTATTTTCAGATTGATTCATAAATTTTTAACAAAGTTACAGCAATTTGTAGATTTCTCGTACTTAGAGTCTATATTGAAAATTTGTCCGAAGCTTATCCTAGGAACCTCTCTGAATTGACTTTTCAAATTTTGTCAGAATGTTAGTAACTATAAGTACTTGTGCACCTCCTATTTTCAGATTGATTCATAAATTTTTAACAAAGTTACAGCACTTTGTAGATTTCTCGTACTTAGAGTCTATATTGAAAATTTGTCCGAAGCTTAACTCCGGAACCTTTGTGAATTGACTTTTCAAATTTTGTCAGAATGTTAGCCACTATAGGTACTTGTGCACCTCTTATTTTTAGATTGATTCATAAATTTTTAACAAAACAAAGTTACAGCACTTTGTAGATTTCTCCTACTTAGTCTATATTGAAAATTTTTCTGAAGATTTGTCCGAAGCTTATCTCGGGAACCTTTCTGAATTGACTTTTCAAATTTTGTCAGAATGTTAGTTACTATAAGTACTTGTGCACCTCCTATTTTCAGATTGATTCATAAATTTTTAACAAAGTTACAGCACTTTGTAGATTTCTCCTACTTAGAGTCTATATTGAAAATTTAAAAGGTAGGCTAAAAAGGTTTCCCCAACATTTTCCCTATCGAGTAGCAAAACATCTCTCTGATAAATAGTTCTAATGAGTCTATGTCTTATCAAAGGATTTCTCTGTGCCTTCCTCTTATTTTAAGTTGCCTCAAAGTTACGGTGGACTATTGGAGTACCCCCATGGTACGTTTCTACGTCTGTAACTGTGCAGGGTGGGATCATCAACAAGAAGCGGGGGGTATAAATTTGTGGCCCATCAGGCCACAGTTACATCTAGTTGAAATTTGCCTTTTTCGTTGACCTTTAGATATCATGTTATTATGTGATATAATGTGATCAGATGGCTATTTGTTTCATTTACTATTTACAAAATATGATTTCAGGTTGTAGCCCCAGTGAGGGAGACATGTTCACAATGTTTGGGTGTACTTATAAAATACTTAAATGCTCCAGAAGTAGAGGGTGTAGTCATGGTACTGTTACAGTTACTTAGTCAGAGTCAGTGGGAAGTTCGTCATGGTGGACTGCTTGGTTTTAAATATTTACTGGCTGTAAGACAGGTGGGTAACAGTACGTCATGTCAAAACAAATACAGGTAGTGTTTTATGCTTCAGTTTTATCATGAATATGGTATTAAAGGAAAAAATTTTGATTTATATGAAGAAATGGATACTATTTTGTACTAAAAAAATTCAGGTATTATGGTTTGTTAAGAATTACATACATTTTAAAATAATCATGATTTGTATTATTATCGACCAAATTTAATGTGAAAGATTAAAGAAAGCTTTCTTTCTCTCAGAGAAAGCTTTTGTGACTCAGGAGTTACATTACCTTTCCAAGGCAAAAGTTAAGTGTTCTGATGAAAGATTCAGGATTTCAAAAGTTGATAATTTATAACATTTTCACTGTTACAGGACATGACAGAAAAGTTACTACCTGTAATTTTACCTTCATTGTTTTGTGGTATACAAGATATAAGTGATGATGTAAGAGCTGTGGCTGCTGCCGCCTTAGTTCCTGTGGCTAATAGTCTTATATCACTGATGCCTATGCAGGTACGCAGTATTGTAGTGTCTTAACAATTTGAAAATTGAATCATAAGCGACAAATAATTATACCCCATTCAATAATTATACCCCCTGCAAACGAAGGTTAGCGGGTATATAGGAATCAACATGTCTGTCTGTCTGTCTGTGTGTCTGTCTGTCCACACTTCTTGTAAGCACAACTCCTCTTAAACCCCTTAAGGGATTTTGATGAAACTTTACACAAATGAAGGATACTATATGGAGATGTGCATGAAGGAATATAATTGTTGTATGAAACTAGGAAGGGGAAATAATTCGATTGATTTCATTGATTCTGTCTTCACAGAATACCGCGTAAGTGAACTCCTCTTAAACCACTATAAGGATTTCGATAAAACTTCACACAAAGGAAGAAAGCTACATGGAGATTTGCATGAAGAAATATAATTATTATAGGAAGTCAGGAAGGGGAGATAATTAGACTTCAACTTTTCATTAATTCCATATACACAGAATACCTAGTAAGCGCAACTCCTCTTAAATCATTTGAAGGATTTTGATGAAACTTTGCACAAATGAAGGACACTATATGGAGATGTGCATGAAAGAATATAATTATTGTCAGAAGCCAGGAAAGGGAGATAATTTGACTTCGACTACTCATTGATTCTGTCAGCACGGAATATCTCGTAACTGCAACTCAAACAACCTGAAGGATTTTGATGAAACTTTACACAAAGGAAGGACACTACAATGTATATGGAGATGTGCATGAAGGAATTTAATTACTGTCGGACACTGTGAAGGGGAGATAATTTGGTTTTGACTTTTTATTGTTTCCTTCTGCAAGGGTTTTTATACGGCCGCAAAAATTTGCAGTCGTATAATGGTATGGTGCTGTCGTTGTTGTCGTTGTCGTCTGTAGACACTTTTGTTTTTGGTCAATAACTTTAGTTTCAGTTGACTAATCCTTATGAGATTTTAACACAATGTTCCTTGGCATAAAAGGAAGGCTTGGCTTAGTTTTGGTCATTCTGGCCCCACCCGTTTTTAAAAAGGGGCCAAAAAGGGTTAAATTTGATGTTTTCACATATTTGACTGTAGAATCTTTATTATTTATCGGGTTTCTTTCAGTGTCCTCCTGAGGAAATTTCCAATCAGAAATATGCCAGCGGATTTCAGGTAGCATGTACCGTTCACGAGATAAATGGGGCCCAAAAGGGGCGAATTTAAAAAAAATATAATTTTTAGCTCACCTGGCTGAAGGCCATGGGAGCTTTTGCCATCACTCTGCGTCCGTCGTCCGTCCGTTAACTTTTATTCAAAGATCTTCTCCTCTGAAACTGCTTGGCCAATACTTACCAAACTTGGCCTGAGTCATCACAAGGGTATGCTCTTTCAAGTTTGTGATTTTTATGTCCGTAGACCAAACAACATGGCTGCTGTTACTAAAAATAGAACATAGGGGTAAATTGCCGTTTTTTGCAAATTACCCGAAAACCGTTACAGATACAGTCAACTCCATTTAATTGCATACCTCTTAATAGCATAATTCTCTTAATTGCATACAATTCTGCTGCACAAAACCATTTACTATATGCTTCTATATTATTTATTCCTTTTAATTGCATATTGAATTGTTAAAAAATTCCTGTGAATTGAATAGTTTCATTTTCAAATCAAGACATGTTTTGTGAAATTTAAAATTAAAAGTATATATTTTTTGGCAAATTATTCTGAAAAAAATTATTAAAATGAGATATTTAATTATGAAATGTCAAATCAATTAATAATTTTGTAAAACAGACTGTAATCTCTGTGTTTGTTTGATGATTAACTCATCATTTGACACTTTTCAAGTTAATTGCCATGTTTTTACAGCAAGATTGAAAACTCCTCTTAATAGAATATTCCTGTTAATTGCATATTTTTTCCTGACAAATAAGGTATGCAATTAACAGGAATCCACTGTATTAAAAATCTGACATGTGTAAAAATGATCAGCATGATGAGATCTACCCACCCTGCAATTCGGAAGAATATCCAATTACCCATCTTGGAATTATTGCCCCTTTTCCGTAAGATTTTCGTTTTTTTTTTACTTTAGTCTTATATATTGAAAATGGTAGAAGATAGAAGTGAAGTTTTAATTACAAAAATGGTCAGCATAGTAAGATCCACATTTCCTGCAAGTTTGAAGAAAATCTGACGACCCACATAGGAGTTATGGCCCCTTTTTCTTTGAATTTTCACGATTTTTTAACATTTTTATGCCCCCACGACGATAAGTCGGGGGCATATTGTTTTAACCTCGTCCGTCCGTCCGTCCGTCCGTCTGTCCGTCTGTCCGTCCGTCCGAGGGGGGTACATGGTTTGTTCGCGCACCCTTCCTACAGTTTTTATGCTAGAAAGTTTTATTTTGCAGATCATTTGTACATATATTGAAGATGTGGATGTGATAAGGATTTTGGTTTTGGTGCATTTTTGTCAAAAATATACATTGTTGAACTTAGTCATTTTTGGTGATTTTTCATAGAGGGTACATAGTTTGTCCGCGCAACTCCTCCTACAGTTTTGATGCTAGGAAGTTTTTATTTTGCAGATTATTTGTACCTATATTGAAGATGTGCATGTGGTAAGGATTTTTATTTTGGTTAATTTTTGTCAAAAATATACATTGTTGAACTTGATCATTTTTTAGTGATTTTGTGGTAGAGGGTATATAGTTTGTCCGTGCAACTCCTCCTACAGTTTTGATGCTAGGAAGTTTTTATATTGCAGATCTTTGGTACCTATATTGAAGATGTGCATGTGGTAAGGATTTTGATTTTGGTGCATTTTTGTAAGAAATATACATTGTTGAACTTGTCATTTTTGGGGTGATTTAGTAATAGAGGGTACATAGTTTGTCCACGCAACTCCTCCAACAGTTTTGATGGTAGGAAGTTTTTATTTTGCAGATCATTTGTACCTATATTGAAGATGTGCATGTGGGAAGGATTTTGATTTTGATGCATTTTTAGAAAAAATACACATTGTTGAACTTAGTCGCTTATTGGATGAATTATTAATACAGGGTACACAGATTGTCCAAACAACTCCCCCTAGAGTTTTGAGGCTAGGAAGCTTTAATTTTGCAGTTCATTTGTACCTATATTGAAGATGTGCATGTGGAATGTATTTTGATTTTGGTTCATTTTTTTTCAAACATATACATTGCTCAACTTATAATTATCCCCTCGCCCAACGAAGTTGGGGAGGGTATATAGCATCTCGCCCGTTCGTCCGTCCGTTCCGTCCGTTCGTTCGTCCCACCTCAGGTTAAAGTTTGCGTTAAGGTTCATATCTGAGGAACTACATGTGGAACATCAATCATCTTTGGTCAGTAGATGCATCTTGGAGAGTGATGCTGCTTCGGATGATGATTTGGTCACTCTGACCTACATTTTATGCTTCAGTGACTCTGGTTAAAGTCTGTGTTAAGGTTCATATCTGAGAAACTACATGTGGCACATCAATCATCTTTGGTCAGTGGATGCGTCTTGAGAGTCTTGCAGCTTCAGATGATAATTGGGTCACTTTGACCTACATTTTATACTTGACTGACCTTGGTTTAAGTTTCTATTAATGTTTATATCTGAGATACTACACGTTACACATAATGATCTTACTGTTAAGTGGATGTACCTTCTACATTCATCTTTACATCTTTAGATTATATAAGGGTTATTATTTCTTTACAGCGGGCGAGGGGATTAGCTGTTGTTTGCGACTGCTCCCACTTCTAGTTTTTTGGTGATTTAGTAATAGAGGGTACATACCGGTAGTTAATCTGTGCAACCTAGAATAACATGTGTTTAGCGGCATCATATGTGTCTTACAGACACAAATATTACTAGAAAAACCCAATTTGATTGAACCTTGCGCGGGGGCATGTCATCCTCTAGTTACTTTTATTTCAAAAACTGTTTGAGATGGAGGTTAAATATGAATTACAAAAGTGTTGAGCTTTTCCAGGACTTCAATTTCTGCATATGTCCAGCAGATTAGCATCTCATCCAAGATGGCCACCACTAGGGAACATAGTTTAACATAGGGCCCTATGGGAAATACATTCAAAGATCTCCTCTGAAACCACTGAGCCAATGTGGACCAAATTTTGTCTCAGTAGTCCTCAGGTGGTCCCCTTTAAAGTTTGTGATTTTTGTTGTTGTACCTCATCCAAGATGGCCGCCAGCGGGGAACATAGTTTAACATAGGGACCCTATAGGATATACATTCAAAAGTCTTTTCTCCTGAAACCACTATAAGCCGATAGGAACCAAACTTGGATACAATTGTCCTTGGCTGGTCCCCTTTAAAGTTTGTGATTTTTATGTTCGTACCTCATCCAAGATGGTCGTCAGCACAGGACATAGTTTAACATTGGACCCTATTGGAAATGTATTCAAAGATATTCTTCTCTAAAACTACTGAGCCAATTGGAACCAAACTTGATCACAATAGTCTTTGGGTGGTCCCCTCGAAAGTTTGTGATTTTTATGTTCATACCTCATTGAAGGTGACTGCCAGCAGAGAACATAGTTTAACATAGGTCTGAAACTACTGAGCCAATTGGAACCAAACTTGATCACAATAGTCTTTAGGTGGTCCCCTTGAACGTTTGTGATTTTTATGTTCATACCTCATTGAAGGTGACTGCCAGCAGAGAACATAGTTCAACATAGGGACCCTATGGGATATGTATCCAAAGATTTTCTCTTCTGAAACTACCAAGCCAAATTCAACCAAACTTGGTCACAATAGTCTTTAGCTTGTCCCCTTCAAAGTTTATGATTTTGACGTTTGTACCTCATCCAAGATGGCCATCAGCTTGGAACATTGTTTAATATAGGGACTCTATGGGAAATGCATTCACATGTCTTCTCCTCTGAACCTACTGAGCCAATTGGAATCAAGTTTGGGCACGATTGTCTTTGGGTGTTCCCTTTCAAAGTTTGTAATTTTCATGTTTGTAACTCATCCAAGATTCAAAATGTAACATCTGGTGAACTGATTTATAGTATGAATGGGTGGTCTCTTCATGACAATGAATAAAACCAGTCACCAGGTGAGCGATACAGGCTCATGTGAGCCTCTAGTTTTATTTTTAGTCCGATTTTGATGCAGTTTTTTGCAGTGGATTCCTTATGAAAGATTAACATAGCGCTGCACCATTAGATTTTTTATAACTTGTTTCTTTTCCAAGCTATGAGGGGCCCAACGGGGCAAAAATTGCAAACATGCAGATTACCTAAAATTTTAATTTTTCATCTGATTTCAATGGATTTTTTTTTCTTTAGATTCCTGGCATTGTAGGCTTTCAGGAGTATGTCAACAGATTTGGTGTAGCTCTTACCGTTTCCAAGCTATAAGGGGTCAAAGGGGTCAAAATTGCAATTATTTGAAATATGTGATGTCTTTATTTTCCATTAGATTTTGATGGGATTTTTATCTTTAGATTTTTCTCATTGTTATCTTTCAGTGGTATGGCAGTATATTTTGCGTTGCTCTTTGGTTTTCAAGCTGTAATGGGTCAAAGGAGCCAAATTGCAATATTTCAAAATATGTGAAATCTTCATTTTTCATTGGATTTCAACCAAACTTTTTTTTTGATTTCTCTTGATGGTAGTCAGCAGAATTTTTTAGCTCTTACAATATCGTAGTAATAAGGGATTAAAAGGGCTTATTTTTAGCTCATCTGGCCTAAAAGGCCATGTGAGCTTTTGTCATCACATTGCGTCTGTCGTCCATCCGTCATCCGTCCGTCTGTCCGTCCGTCAACAATTTAAAAAATCTTCTCCTCTGAAACTCAAAAACCGTTACAGATATCAAAAATCTGACATGGAATAAAAGTGATCAGCATAGCAAGACCTACCTGCCCTGCAATTTCGAAGAAAATCCGAAAACCGGTCTTGGAGTTATTGCCCTTTTTCTGTAAAATTTGCAAAATTTTTACTTTATTCATTTTTTATCAGAAAAAGTATAAGAGATAGAAGTCAACTTTTAATTGCAAAAATGTTCAGCATGTCAAGATCTACCCATCCTGAAATTTTGAAGATATTATCCAAAAACCCTTGTAAGAGTTATTGCCCTTTTTTCACGGCATTTTCAAAATTTTCATATTTTTCATCTTTTATTTTCAAAACTATAGAAGATGAAGGTTAAGTGTATATTGATATTATGTTTGCAATGCTGTGGCAACTTCAAATCTTATGTTGAAAATTATTGGTTGACAGCCATTTTCAAAATGGCCGCCTAAAAAAGGCGGGAAAATTAACATTGTCCGATTTCAATGAAATTTGGTTTCCAAATAGATATTGATGTTGCGACTTTAAAACCGGTGTTAAAAATTGTTCGTTGACCACCATTTTCAAAATGGCCGCCAAAAAAGGTGGGAAAATTCAACATTGTCTGATTTCAATGACATTTGGTTTCCAAATTGGTCTTGATGTGGCAACTTCAAAACTGATGTTGAAAATTGTTCCTTGACCACCATTTTCAAAATGGCCGCCAAAAAAGGCGGGAAAATTCAACATTGTCCGATTTCAATGAAATTTGATTTCCAAGTAGATATTGATGTTGCCACTTCAAAACCGATGTTGAAAATTGTTTGTTGACTGCCATGTACAAAATGAAGTTTCAACTTCAAAACTGGTGTCGAAAGTGGTCCTTAGCAAGAATGTTTTTTTGTCAAAAAGCCCAACAAAGAAATATAGTAAAACATGATCAGACTTTAAAAATAGTTCAAAATATTGGAGGTGTTTGAGCTACAAAAGTTTGAGAAACTGAAGATCAGCTGTATAACTTACAATGTTACCTTTATTGTGGCAACTGAAAGCCAGGTGAGCGATACAGGCTCCTGGGAGCCTCTGGTTATTAGTCCCCTACCGGCTTCGCCCAAGGGGACTAAAGGTTTACACTTCGTCAGTCTATCAGTCCGTCAGTCCGTCAGTCTGTCAGTCCGTCACACTCAAGTTTTCCGGACTTTTTCCCATACTGTTAGAGATATTTATCTAATATTTGGTATGTAAGTCTACCACCATTAGTTTGGTTCTGGTTCATTGATTTTGGACGGAGTTATGGCCCTTTAACTTAGAAAAATTTGGTAAAATATAGGTTTTCCGGACTTTTTTTCTAAACCGTTGCAGATATGAAGCTCATATTTATTATGTGAGTCAACCACTATGAGTTACAGATCAAGTTCGAGTTTGGTTCCGGTCCATTGATTTTGGACAGAGTTATGGGCCTTTGACTTAAAAAATTTTGGAAAAATATAGGTTTTCCGGTCTTTTTTTCGAAACCGTTTCAGATATTTATCTAATATTTGGTATGTAAGTCTACCACCATGAGTTACAGATCAAGTTCGAGTTTGGTTCCAGTCCATTGATTTTGGACGGAGTTAGGGGCCTTTGACTTAGAAAATTTTGGTAAAATATAGGTTTTCCGGACTTTTTTCAAAACCGTTTCAGATATGAAGATATTATTTGCTATGTGAGTCTACCATTATGGGTTACAGATAAAGTTCGAGTTTGGTTCTTTTCCCTTGATTTTGGACAGAGTTATGGGCCTTTGACTTAGAAAATTTTGGTAAAATATAGGTTTTTCTGACTTTTTTTCGAAACCGTTTCAGATATGAAGCTAATATTTGCTATGTGAGTCTACCATTGTGGGTTACAGATCAAGTTAGAGTTTGGGTCTGGTTCTTTGATTTTGGACAGAGTTATGGGCCTTTGACTTAGAAAATTTTGGTAAAATATAGGTTTTCCGGACTTTTTTTCTAAACCCTTCCAGATATTAAGCTAATATTTGCTATGTAAGTCTACCATAATGAGTTACAGATCAAGTTTGAGTTTGATTCCATTCCATTGATATTTGACGGATTTATGGGCCCCGGACTTAGAATGTTTTGGTAAAATATAGGTTTTCCAGACTTTTTTTCTAAACCATTCCAGATATGAAGCTAAAATTTGCTACGTGAGTCTACCACAATGGGTTACAGATCAAGTTTGAGTTTGGTTCCAGTCCAGTGATTTTGGACAGAGTTATGGGCCTTGGACTTTGAAATTTCGGTAAAATATAGGTTTTCCAGACTTTTTTTCCAAACCATTTTAGATATTAAGCTGATGTTTGCATTGTTAATCAACTACTATGGGTTACAGATCAAGTTTGAGTATGGGTTGGGTCCATCGATTTTTGACGAAGTTATAGGCCTTGGGCTTGGAAAACTTTTCTTCTTTAATTATTTTTGCTGGTATACTGAATTATTCCACCGGTAGGGGACTTCTGTATTGCCTTGCAATACGATCCACACTTGTTTACACTAGTTTGTGTCCAGTTAATTAATGTGTCAAGGTCCTTATTGTGTCCAGCAAATTACTGTGTCCACATTCATTTTAGTTTACACTTGTTCAAATTTCAGCGGTCGACATGCTGCGGTCGTATCATGCTGCGCTCGGCGTAGCCCTTTATTTAAACTTGTTAAAAATGTCTAATTCTAGATCTCAATTATGAAATCAATGTCATTAAGACTAACTCCTGATCTTAACTAGATAAAATACCCTTATTTAGTTTTATCTTACTACATGTATATAACTCCTCTTCATCTTTTTAATCTTAATTAGGATTCAACATTGAAAATAGCCAACAACAGCTACAACAATCAACCAGGAATCACTTAAACCTGAATTATTTGCTGTTGATTATTGTGTCGCCTGCATTCATGCAGTGGTGACATATAGGGATCACTATCCGTCGTCTTGTGTTGTTGTCGGCGTCCGCGTCGGCGTCACAAAAATTTCTGTCACAGTTTTCTCAGGATCTGTGTATCTGAACTTTCTGCAATTTGGCATGGAGTATCAGTATGGAGACAATACCGTGTAACAGTTTGGGATCTCTCCCATGCCCACTTCATGTTTGACGGAACTTAGATATTTTTGCGTCTTGAAAATTTCTGTCACATTTTTCTCAGGAACCACAGATCCCAGCCTTTTACAATTCATTATGGAGTATCAGTATGGGGACCTATATCGTGTAATAAAGTTTGGGATCTCTTGCATGGCCACTTCCTGTTTGACGGAAAATTGAATATTTTTGTCGAATGGTGTCACAAGAAATTTCTGTCACTTTTACTCAGGAACCACAACTGTAATTTAGCATGGAGTGTCAGTATAGGGACCTATACCGTGTAATACAGTTTTGAATCTCTGGAATGCCCACTTCCTGTTTGACTGAACTTAGAATATTTTTCGAGTCTTGAAAATTTGTCACATTTTTCTCAGACACCACATATCCCTGCCTTCTGCAATTTGGCATGGAGTATCAGTATCGGGACCTATAATGTGTAAGAGAGTCTGGGATCTCTTGCATGCCCACTTCATGTTTGACGTTACTTACTTTTAGTGTTATTACGCAGGCGACACATGTCTTCCGTGGAAG
>MJUU01045971.1:33101-47210 GCA_002080025.1 Modiolus philippinarum | reverse complement strand
TTTTTTTGCTCAATTGTTGAATATAGGTATTGTCTAATAATGACTTTTATGATTTCATTCAGACATGCTTCCTGTGTTAATTGTCGAAACTTCTGTATTTTTGTTACTTATACTATTTTCTAGTACATTTGTATTTTAAGACTGTTCCAATGTTGCTTTTACATATTTCTAATATAATTTCATCGAAATTATTTACTTCTTTAACAGGGTCAACTATTTTCTATTTTCTATTAGCTCTCACATAATGTTTCTGAATTGTGATAAAATCCTTAATGAATTTTAAATTGATTTCACATTCAGTATTCATTTGATGTAATACAATTTTATTTGCAAGACTGTACTGTCCTATTTCTATGATGCACTTAATTTTAATCCATTATCTAAACAGTTTTGTAAATTTCAGACAGTAAATTTTATGTTATCAACACTTTGCCAGAGAGGTCAGAGACAATTAACACAGGGAATTTCGTGTAAAAACAATCGCTCGGCTGTTATCAGTGACAGGTCAAATCCAGAACTGATTGGATAGTCATTGCTTTTTGAATGACATAGGACACACACCATACATTAAGAATATAAAAACACTAGTGGAATGATAAGTAAATGGAACAACTTCTTTAAACTTGCACTTCAATAATTTCATGATATGACATATATCCGACTGTTGATACGAATATAAAAACAAGTGTGGAATGATAAGTAAATGGATCATCTTTCGATGAGGTGATTTTCTATATTTATCGAATAAGGAAGATAATTTAAGTACCAATTGGAAGCAATATAATAATGTTCCTTTTTTTACAAGTATGAAACTGATAAATAATTCCCTATTCAAACTTAACATCGCCGGACAAGGATGTCATCCTCTAATAAGTTATTTCCCTCTTAGTTTGTTTTGCAAATATGTGTTCGTACATATATGTCATAAACCAGGTAACATGATTGAAGGAGATGGAATGATGTTCTCATTCTCACTGTGTATTTGCAAAAAAAAAACCCAAAAAACAAAAACAAAAAAAAACAAAAAAACAAAAAAAAATTAAGACAAACAAACAACAACAACAAAAAAAAAATTAAAAAACAAACCTTTCCTGTTATCCGTAAAAAGTCACAATTCAGACAATTATCAAAAATATACTTGTCTACATTAAAGCCTTTTAATTACATAACCTTTGCATTGATCATGGTTCTCAGAAGATTACTTGAATTCACCTCTTAAATAGTTAAATATTTTGTGAGCATGGTTACAAAGAAATGAAGTTCATTTTCCCCATGATAGGTTTTTCAAATCCACGGTTGTTTTTTTTTTTCAATTCCAAAGTTATTACCGTTGGATTAGGTATAATCTGCATTTTTATGGATTCCTAATGACTTTAGTTGCTTTGAGGTAAATTTAAAGATTTTTGTAAACTGAAAGAAACTACATGTGACCAAAAAAACTAAATAAAATGTGGTATTTGACCTCTTGAATACTTTTTGAAACTTAATCAGAACCTCATTTTGTTTTAGTATTTTTAAAACTAACAAATTTAAACCTTGACAAAAATCAACATAACAGAAAATTCTTGCCAAAATTTTACGGTAGGTAGAATGCTGGGTACACATCGCTAGTACGACACACACTTATTGGTCCGATACTCATTAATCAGACACGTGAGTTTAATAGCAGCACTCGAGAGTATCAAAGATTGTTTACCTGGCAATAAACATGATGGCAATTCAAATGTTATTGTGAGATTGCAAAAATTCTTTTAGATTAAAAAAACCAAATAGCCAATATCTGCTATGACACGCTATATCTTATATGCTTTTTGACCCCTTACTATTTATACTCTGAATTTCTGAATGCACGATTGGTGCTCCTCTTTGATTGAAAGTTTCATACCTGCAGTTAAACTTGATGAGTATAAAACAGTACAACAACAACAACGCTAACGGAAACAACAAAATAAGATCATGGAACGGTAATAAACACGAAAACAAAGCATTTATCATTTAGTATTTCGAATGCAACGAAAATTGATGGTGTCAAAAATTTCTCTGGAAAGATACCTATGGTTTGCTGAACGCGTGGCTCATGTGGCTATTGATGTGTGTCATGCAGTTCACAATAAACTGTGAATCTATTGAAATGTATGGAAATCTCATTTGTGCGGAAGAAACATTGCAACACAAGACGGTCGTGCAACTTCTATAATGACACCTGCAACAACATTTGAACACTACTTTGGTGTATAAGTTTTCGATCTGTTGATAAAATTAATTTTAATTTAAATTGCAATATTGCTGTATTGTAGGCATGTCAATGGAAGACATTTTATCTGTAGATGCCATACATTGGAGACTTTGGAAGATTTCTATTCAAACAAGGAAGTTTAGTCTTGTAAATTCAAAACTTCAAACTTGTCGTGCAATTGCAATTGCAATTTCAGACACCCAGAGTATCAACTGAAAGATATGTACAAGTTCATATGTGAGGCTGATGGTGGTTTACTTCAATATTTTGGGCTGACTTTATTGACTAACAAGTGTCGGACTAATGGGTTTCGGACTAATAAGTGTTGCACAAACGAGTGTCAGATTAAGTAGTGTCGGACAACTTAGTGTCGGATGAATAGGTGTCGGAATAATGAGATGACCCTGGTAGAATTCATGTACACTTTTAATTACAACTACGGTTTATCCATATAGTGTATTTTGAAACACAAATCCAAGTTGGGTTATCAGCAAACATCAATTACGTACACCATAGACACCTGGGCCGAATTGCGACACCAGAATTTCCTTATTTATGCTAATCGCATCTATATATATATATATATATATATATATATATATATATATATATATATATATATATATATATACTCGATCAAGTGCCTTATTTAAGTTAATACCAATTTGACTGTAAAAGGCACTTAATCGAGTCGCATCTATACAAATTAAATGTCGTTCACGTAAATAAGACTATGCGAGTCTCACGTCGACGCCCCGTGATACAAAAATGTAGATATTGTGGGCCACCTTTCATTACAGGTTAACAATTTTCAAACCTCAAAAATATTTTTAGTTTAAGGTGCACAACTTGATTATTGGAATTTTAGTTGGAATCTGTTCTGACTTTTATGAAAGAGTTTATGAAAGAGTTGCGAAATGAGATGAACCTCCAAAATCAGAAAAATTATAGATTTTCAAAATTAAAAATAAACACTCTAGATGCTCATCGCAATATGGCGGGTATATTATGAAAAAAAATTAATAAAAACAAAGTAGTAGCAAGGGATATATCAGATGCATAGGTTATCCTGATAAAATTTGAAAAAAAGATATTCTTTAGATGGTCTAAAAACTAATAGAAGGACGGACAAGCGGATGGGTGGACCAATATACTCCCTAAAGTAGTTGCGGAGCATATAATAACGTGTAGGGATAATTTACATAATATTTAACAACAAGCTAAGTATAAGTAGATATAATGATACGAAAAAAGTGGAATCTTTTCTTTTCAAGATTGAAAGTGACTTCCTTGATTTTAGCGCACCACGTGACAAACGATGCAGAATCTGATATATTTAATAAACAACTTTAATATATGTGTAGCAGTTGATAAAAAAATGTTATGTGTCAGTCTATGTTGATAAAACATCGGTCTCATTAAAACTAAAGAGATGTGGTTCCCTGTTCTTATAGGAATTATTTCTTTGCCAAGGTAAAACACTTTTTATTAATTCAGCAAATGGGGCATAACTATAATTTTTGAAATAGAGCTACATTGTACAGTATCCCATTCACAAGGGCTAAAAAAATTCAGGTCGGGAGCAAGTCCTTGTGTCCCATCTAATAAACAACACCTTTCTTGAGAGGCAAAAACTCAACATAAAGATAACATCGACATGTAACCCCAGCATGTAACACATGATGTATTATTTAATAGCAGATCTTTCTCTGTTGTCAACTGATTTGACCGATTTAACATGAATGTTGCAAATAGATACACAATTACATAAATCAAGTAAAAGTGCAAACTACTTCAATTCATTTCAAACTCGCTTGAGAATTTTTGCCAATTTTAGAACTTTCTATGTTTTAGTTGTCTATCTAGGCAAGCAAGAATTGTTTATTCTAATTTAAGAGTTTATGGGAGTAAGTTCTATCATCTTATTTATTAATCGAGATGAAAATAGTTTGAATACAAGGAAGCTCTGGTTTGATAGCATTTAAGTTTCTCGTTCTATAAGACTGACTATTTTAGAAACATGTTAGAGATTATTACAAAGGTAATAATAGGCCATGGACCGCAATCACTTTCCGAGCACTCCCCATTTCTCATCTAGACAGATTTTTTCCAGTCCTCCTATATCCCCTCTTCAAAATAAAACATGTTAACACGAACATAACCTGCACGCATAGACAGTATAGGGACACTTTTATAGTACACCATGAAAAACTCTTGTATTTTTGTTTTAACCTAGGTTTCATCTTTTAAGCTCCATAATTATTCAATGATAAGTAATATGTAGTGAAATTTGGTACCAAATTAAACCTTATTTAATATTCTTTACAATGAATTCAAGTTTGGGCACTTTACGCCATTTTAATGATCTGGGGATACAAAAAATGTACCCCCCCCTGCAAAAAATAGCGAAAATAAACAACCCTCGTCATTTGATCTAGTTTTTATGCCTAACTTATCAGTTGTGATACAATGTTGGAAAATAAAACCATTAATATCCATAGAATTTTGATTTTCGGAATTTTAGATTTTTTCACAAAAATTTCGACTTTCTGACTTTATGGTCGTACACATCTGAATATATATATAATAACTGCCGATGTAATAATGATTTATGATATGTTAGCAACAAATCGTGTACAAACATTTTAGGTTCAGACGTATTGTAGGTTCAGAAATGTGAAAATTAGCACCCCTCCCCCTAAAATTTAAGAGAAATTATGAAATATTCAGGCTCTAAATGATTAAAGAATAATGTTTTATTGGAAGTCTAGTGTGTATTTCACTAAAGCTAACATGCAGAAGATCATTTAAGTAGATTTAAACTTTTTAAAAGGTCTCTTTTTGACTCTTCTGCTCGAAATTGTATGCAAAATAAGAATTTTCCGTTTTTCAGAATTTCTGCTGTTTTGACTTTGAGATGCAAATACTTCATGAAATTGATATATAACTTGAAAATGTTGATTAGATTTGCTTTCATTATATCTAATCCATAAGAAAATATGTTTTTTTTTTACATTTTAGAATAACTACAGTCTCATAAATTACAAATATATAACCCCTTACCACAAATATTCAACACAATTTATTTCATTTTATTCAGCCTGAAAAGCTTAAATATTGTTTAAGGGCCAATAACATATCATTTCAAATACCAAAATACACAGAGACTCCCATATATCACAAATAAGATCATGTGTGTGGTTTACGGGCAGTTATACGACAATTAAACTTTGAATTTTGTAAAATTTCGAAAATCTGAAAAATCCCATTTTTCAAGAAAATCGCCCAAAATATACAATTTTACCCATATTTTGGCGTTAAAATTGCATATCGCGATATATTAAATGCATTTTTTTTAAAAGGAAAAGTAAAACATTAGTATGCTTTGTTCATATAAATGTACAGACATACATATTCTGGGGATTTTTAAGCATCATTTTCCTGGGGTAGGGGTAAAATTTTCGGTATTTAGAGTCACATTGAACACTCCTTGTTCTTCTAAACATTGTTTTTAGATAACTTATATCGGTTAGAACAATGAATTGGCATATCTGCATATAAATTCTCCAGATGTGCTACATATAACTATTCAAATTGAATTTCCAACAAATCTGAAATGCTGAAAAAATTCCCCTTTTTCATCGATGCTGTACAAAATATTGAGTTTAAGCTGACAAGTGGTACTTAAAATGACAAATCTTGATAGAAATTATGCAACATTGTTATATTCAATTATTTTATGAGAATATAGTAAAAAAATGAAGAACAACAATAAAAGCGTTGTTCCTTTGCTTGTTTTTACCATGTATTTGTAGAGACTTTGTCTCATGTGCATTTACTCCATATCCTTTCATTCACCATCATAGGGAAAATTTGTTGGGATAGGGGTAAGTTTTTCGGTAGTTAGAGTCACCTTAAACACTCCTTGTTTTTTTTCTAAACAGTGTTTTATGACAACTAAAGTATTGCTTAGAACAATTAAATTGCATAGTTGCAGATGAATCCTCCAGATTTGACATATATTACGATTTAACAATGAACTTTGGAGAAATCTGAAATGTTGAAAATTCCCATTTTTCATCAGTTTGGGCCAAATATTGAGTTTAAGTCAACAAAAGGCTGTTAAAATACCAAATCATGATTTAATTCATGCAACATTGTCATATATGACACACATTTTGCGTGTTCTAGTTATTTTCATGCGAACTTAGACAAAAAAATTTAAAATTTTAGGGCAAATTTGTTGGGGTAGGGGTAAGATTCTCTGTATTCAGAGTCACATTAAACACCCCTCGATATTCTAAACACTGTTTTAAGACAACTCATGCATTGCTAAGAACAATTAATTTGCATATCTGCAGATATGTCGCCCAGATCTGCCATAACGGGTTAACAGTGAATTTTGGCCAATTCTGAAATGTTGAAAAATATCATTTTTCATCAATTTCGGGCACAGTGTTACGTTTAAGTCAACAAATGGCTGTTAAATTACCAAATCGTGATGTACTTCATGCAACATTATCATATCAACACACATTTTGCGTGTTTGAGTTAATTTGTTGCGAACATATACAAAAAATTGACAATTTTATGGAAAATGTTTTGGGGTAGGGGTAAGTTTTTCGGTATTTAGAGTCACATTAAACACTCCTTGTTTTTCTTAGCAATGTTTTTAGACAACTAATGTATCGCTTAGGACAATTAATTGGCATATCTGCAGATATATCCTCCAGATTTGGCATATATAACGATTTAACAGTGAAATTTGGGCAAATCTGAAATGTTGAAAATTCCACGTTTTCATCAATTTCAGGCAAAATATTGAGTTAAAATACGAAATCATGGTATAATTTATGAAACATTGTCATATACAATACACATTTTGCGTGTTCTGGTTATTTTTATGCTAACATAGACAAAAAAAAACTGTCAATTTTACAGTAAATTTGTTGGGGTAGGGGTAAGTTTTATTGATGTATGATGTTTATACTACATACGAATGGCCATTATTTGTAATAGTTGTAAAGCACATATAGTAAGCTTTCATTTGATACCTACTTTAAATGATATTTGTTTACTAAAAAGTAATATTGAGCAAAAGAACGACAAAATCGGAAATATTCAAGTATCCATTTATTTTGTCTATTTGAAAATAAAACTTTGGTCATTAAAAATATGTTAACATTATGTTAACATGTTTTTTTATTCAAGAAAATAGATTGAAAAACTAAAAACAATTTTCAGAATTGGGAATCAAGATGCACTTCGGGTTCTTTAGACCATTAAACTTACGCAATTTCAATGAAAATATCTAAATTTTCCTCAATATTTCATAGGGGTAGGGGTACGTTTAATGGTGCTATGGAACGTATTTGGCATAGAAATTGTAAGAAAAATGGGTTCTTTTTTATACAATAAGCAATCATTTGATGCGTCGTTTTTATGACTGGTTAACATTTTTAAGCAACTGAAAGAAAAACTTGAACGAAAAAACGAAATTTTCCTAAATTTCGGTAGGTGGGTCTAAAAATGGGCCCTATTCCACCAGTGCGTGCAGGTTATGCTCGTGTTAACATGATTTTATTTTGAAGAGGGAATGTATGCGGACTTAGGGACCGACCATTTAACTTGAAGGGGGGGGGGGGCTATGGTTTTTTTCTAAAAAAATATTTTGGATCTGATTTTATGTGAAAAAAATATTTTGGCTGCCAAAATGATGAAAAAAAATCTTCTGAAGGAGGCATTCTGCCCAAAAAAAATAATGTTAATTTTGAAAAAAAATATTTTGTCGGTACGCGTGCAAAAAATAAATAATGTGTCCAGAAAAAAAAACCATAACCCCCCCTTCAGGTTAAATGGTCAGTCCCTTAAAAAACGAGTGTGGTTGGGAAGGGGGTGCACGGGGGTTATTCCAGACCTTGGACTATCAGGCATATCATACTATCTATGATCTTATAAAAGTTGGTCAATTCGATGTTCTTCAGCTTTTCCAATCATCTTCCTGTTATGTAAGGTATGTACGAGGTAAGCAGAGCTGCTGCTGTTACGGTAGTTACGACTCTTGAGCTACATGTACACCGTGTACAACCGTTACCGCGAGGGAGTAGCTCCACGGCATGAGCGAGTAGATTTTTTCGCAGGAGGGGGTAGAATTTCCCGACAATTTTTTCATTACATCAGTTGAGTAAGCTTCACAAGTCTTTACAGAACACATTTACTTACAAATCATATATGCCACGGAACCTTTCAGTTATTATGCTTGTATGTTGTGTTATTAGAAATCCAGCAGCTGATTTCATTTTCTCAAACACCTCCGACTTTTACTGGCGATTAGCACGAAATACTGGTTTAACACCTTGTACAGCGAAGAAAACCACCAACCAGTCATGTTTACGGGTGTACATCGATATAATAGATTGTCATCAAAGCGATCCCTTTAAATCATCATTTATGTCTTACAAGGTCATGAAAAATTATTAAATTACATATCATATACATGAATAGGGTAACACCAGAGGGAGCAGATCAAAATTTCAGCGCAGCATGAGGGAATCGCTTTAATTGTATGCATTTTTTCTTACATCACTATACATCTTCTCACTGACAACACCAGAAGTTTGTGTTATGAAATGTCATTAAATGAGACATTATATAGATGATATTTTGTCACTAAAAAACCCTCGCTTTGATGATCTTTTTTCTTATAATGAGCTCGAAATTAAGGATACTACAGTAACAGCCATATCGGCCCCATTATTTGACCTTCACCTTGAAATTCACAACAGATGTAGACTAGACTACAAACTTTGTTTTATGACAAACGCGATAACTTTACTTTTTCAATAGTCAATTTCCCTTTCCTTTTTAGCAACATTCAAACAGCGCCAGCATACATTGCCCAACTCATTCGCTTCTCAGGGGCATGTGTTAGATACAGTGACTTCCTTGATAGAGCCCTGTTACTCACAATTAAGGTACTACACCAATGGCATGTTGCCCATAATTTTAAGTTGTCGCTACAGAAGTTTTACGGTCGACACTACAATATTGTAGACCGCTATATGGAATATATGTTTTCCAGGTGACAAAATATAGTTTCTTCAACATGTTCAAGAGAACTAAGTTGATTATGAAATTTCTCATATCGAGTTAAAAAATTTTGCAAATGTTTGAAAACGAGGCTTTTAAACATTTGAAAATGTGAGAAATGTCATAATTAACGTGTTTAAGTTATACAAAATGTTTCTCTAATGACACAATGTAAAACACCGAGGATTATGTTCCGAATAGATTTGGCGGGAAATTATACGCGAGTTGTTCTCACTAGAGACGAGAAATATTTTTATCACAACGGTCAGGCATTGGTTAAATTTGCTAGAAATTAGAGAAAGGTCTTTCCCTCTTATTACAGCTTAAGAGGACAGTTTTCCTCTACTGGATTTGATTTTACAACCGGAATTGATACGCTAAACACGACAAGCACGGGAGGTCACTTCGGGTAGAATTTGGTGCAGGCCTGCCGCTGGCATTTTGAAAATACCCCCCTTTCATATCCCCAAACAAAATATCGACCCATTCATATAGTAAATTTAAAAATAACCAACCCAACTGTATAGTAAAAATGTGTAATTAGAGTAAGAAAACCATCAATTCATAGCAGGAATGTTCTTAAACATCAAATAATGATAAATACTTGATTATTTACAGCAACCAGTAGAGATTCTGGCCATTTGTGGTTAATTTACGACACATAGATATACATGATGTCAAAAATTACCTCCCATTCATATAGTTGACAACTACAAAAAACAGGCCCATTCCAGNCCCCCCCCCCCCCCCCGACGAGAAGTCATTGAAATGTCTAATGAAAAAACGGGTGATGCGTACTCTGTCAGTGGAACTGATCTCTCCCATGGTTTTTAATAGGATGCGTGTTGTTCATCTGTATGTGCGTCTACATTTTTAATTTCTTTGCCGTGCTTGATTGTGTGTTGTCTTTGTATCTTGTTGTTTCTGGTGTTGCCATCATATTTGGGTTGTACTTTTTTGACTGGGGGTTTAGTTCTCTATTACTATATTACGATATATATAGTTTATACTTTTCATTTGTTATAGTCTCAATTTTATATTAATCCACCGCCATCAACGGACTGTGCTTATGTTTGTTTTTTTTTATAAAACTTTTTTTTTTTAAATTTCGGTCCTATTATGTGAAAGCAAAGTGTGAATTGGTACATTCGTGTTTATCTTCTTATTTCCATGGAATGCAATTTCAAATGATTCCAAATTTCGTATAGATTGTCTGACTGTCGCAAATATTAATGGAATCGGAGCCAGGATCACAAAAACTGCGACCATAGATAATTTCCACGTTCAGATAGAAATTTTAGACTGATTCCTTGTGGACATGGCTTGGATCCCTGTTCCCTGTACTACTGAGTGCGAAAGAAAAAAGAGTATTTCTAAAAACAGAATTATTTGACAGAAAATCACACTTGTCAACATGATCTGTGCTTTCATTACTGGATTTTACATAAAGACATACATCAATTCTTCATCAAAGAGGCAGATATAAATATTTCTGTAAAGTGAATTTGCGCAAGTACTGAGCAACTTGTTGGGTTTGGGATAATTGGGATAATTGCTTATAATTATGGCTACTTCAGAACTATGGCATGATATGAGTGATTCCCTCTTGCTGCTCTGAAATTTTTATTTGCTTCCTCTGGTGTTACCCTGTAAACGTATTTGATATGGAATTTAATTATTTTTCATTACCTTCGAAGATAAATTTAAATGTGATAACTTAAGCGGATCATTTTGATGACAATCTCTCGAAATACACCCGTAAACATAATTGTTTGTTGGTTTTCATCGCAGTACAAGGTCATAAAAAAGTTTATCGTATCAATTGCCTGAAAAAGTCCGAAGTTTTTGAGAAAATGGAATCATCTGCTTGAATTCTAATAACACAACAAACAAGCATAATAATTAGGGGGTTCCGTGGCATATATGATTTGTAAGTAAATGTGATCTATAAAGACTTGTGAAGCTTACTGTTATGTTATGAAAAATTGCCAGGAAATTCTACTCCCTCCTGCGAAAAAATCTACTCCCTCATGCCATGGAGCTTCATATAGCCTCTAATTGGAATAATAAGTAGTCGTACATATCCATCAGTGCCAACTCCATCGGGAGACGTTTGTTCTTTTTGATTGGACATTTGCGTTTTTTTAAATGGACATTTGTACATGTCTTGCGCCTTTTAAACGACATTTACGTTGAATGTGTTTTTTGTATAATAATGATTTCCGACCTTGTGACCCATGCATGAGCCCTGGTAGTACTACACGCACATAAGTAGAGATTTTAAACTAGAACAACATGCAAATAAAGTTTAACGTCTTAGCCTTAAATAAAAGCGAAAACTACAGCCACTTGCCACAAAGATTTTTAAGCCAGCACAAACTACATCCGGTTAGGCAAGGACCATGTGATTTTCAGGGGGGGGGGGGGTGGGGGGTGGGCTGGTATTTTTTTAGAAAAAAAATTTCTGGTCCCGATTTTTGCCAAAAAAGTTCTCTGACAAACATCTTGCTTAATTGGTTGAATTAGAAAAAAAAAGCCTGGCTCTACAATATTTCCTAGCATAGTGTATATGGAAAAAATAATCTGGCCCACGAAGCGGCCGAAAAAATTTTCCCGGCTCGGGTAAAATTACCACGCCCCCCCCCCTTCCTAAAAATCAAATGGTCAGTGTCTTATAATCTTCTCTTTCTTGTGTTTAGACTGAAGTGTCTGATAATCAATGCATCTTATATTGGTATAGTTTAAGGATTGAGAATAACATTCAAATATCCAAAATTTGCCGGGCGAACTTCATGTAGTCGCCTTGGTTGTCGAAAATAAGAAGCCGAAAGTTCTCGACAGCTGCAGATCAGTCAATCATTCATTGTAGAAGTTTTAAATCATGAGCGATTGCATAAACTGGTAGACTTTCTCAGATGACTGAGTCTGAAAGAAAGTAACCAAATTTGTTGTTCCAAAATAGTTTACGTTTAACAAGTAAAATATAAGAGATAATACTTTCATTATGGATTTATTTCGATGCACCGTGTTGTTCTAAGAAGTGCGGCTATTAAGTCGTGAATTATTTTCTTGGTCATTTTTCAAAATCAGCTAAAATGTTGTCGACCAGCTTATGGAAAAAAATATCAGTACACTAGTATACCACACTTGTACGTTTTCTGACAAATTGCAGTCAAACATCGCGGTAAATAGCATCTTGTGTCTTTTTTAAGCCATTTTACAGTATTGGGAAGAATATAGAAGTCGAATGACACTGAGAACCAAAACCAGTTTTTGGTTTGAGTGTATTTTTTTTCCTTCCAAATGGCAATTAGTATAAAATATTTCTGGAGGTGCTATTCAACGAATTCCAACAAAAATTGTCAAGATCTGTCAATATTGCATCTAATTGGCATGTTCCGTTACTGATGTATGCAAATCCATTTGAATTGATTTTGTTATCATCCCCCCCCCCGCTTAGCGAAAGCGTGGGGAATTATGTAATGCAGTCCGTCCGTATGTACGTACGTACGTACGTACGTATGTCTGTAGTGCTCCCCGATAGCTCCGGAAAGCTCCGGAACTATAAGAGGTAGAAATTTGAAACTTAGCACAATACTTGAGTATGATCTGTACTAGCGCGCTAGGGGTTCGGAGTTTCTGTCAACGCCCTAGGGGCAAATTATGAGCGAAAACGAATTTTGGCGATATCCAATAATCTAAGAAATCTCCAAGGCTATTTGGGCTAGAAAGTTGAAACACGAGAATCGACTCGCATATTATGTGGCAACTTCATAGAGGGTGTCGGAATTTTCGTATGACCCCTCAGGGCATGGCCTCTAGGGGGTCCAAAAAACGTAAAAAAAAACTCCTCTCACACCTTAAGTTGCAGAAACATGGTTTTAAGGGAATAAGTAACACTATAAATGTTGTCTGTGCCGAAGGTTTCGGAATTTTGAAATTTGCCCTCAGGACGGAATAATGAGCGGAATTGTACTTCGAGTTATCCAGTAATATGTGAAATCTTCTGAAGTATTTATGTTTGGAAGCTTAAACTTTCTATATGAGTTCAATTATGTTTATCTAATTTGCTAATGATAGCGGACATTTGGTATGACCCCTGGGGGCATGCCCTTAAGGGACCAAAAAAAACCTTTTAACAATAAGTACTCAGCATATGATTGGAACTTTATGTATAATTTTCATTTTGTGGTTTACATTTTCATGGGGAATTACTTGAATTGCTTTTGGAATCCAAGATAAGAATTTAGAATTTTGGCTTCGGTGCCAAATTTGGTAAATTTTCTGAAAATGTCAAAGACCAATAATTTTTTAACTAACATGAAATCATATAATTAATAAACTCTTTAATGTCATCAGCTAGTAAGGACACTTTAATTTCAAAAATATGATTCTTATATTGGTAAATTTCCTGACACTCTCAAAGACCCATTACTTTTTGGAATTTTACCTAGCAACCATATATTTTGGTGCCTTATTTTAAATGTGATCATTTTCAATAGTCAAATTGCACAAAACTTTGATTCTAATTTTGGTAAATTTCCTGAAAGTCTTAAAGACCTGTTATTTTTTGGAATTCTAACTAGCAACCATATCTTTTTCCATTTCTAACAGTAATAATGATAATTTTCAATAGTCAAATTGCAAAAAGCTTTGATTCTTATTTTGGTAAATTTCCTGAAAGTCTTAAAGACCTGTTATTTTTTAGAATTCTACCTAGCAACCATACCCTTTTCAATTCCTTACATTAAGAATCATTGTTTTCAACAGAAAGAATGCAAAAA
>MJUU01045970.1:893-23192 GCA_002080025.1 Modiolus philippinarum | reverse complement strand
TTTTGTAACAGAGTTTGACTTAAAAATTTCATTACTGTTTTCATCTTCTGTTTTTGAAGTCGTTGAGGGCTACAGTATATTTTAGAAACACTAATTTTTTTGGAAACATTGTCTTCTGTTTTTTAACATAAGTAAAATGAATCCAGTGGACGACACATCTAGAGGCGTGCCTTACCACTTCAATTGGCTTCCCTGAACATAGGTACTACTCCCAATTGCGTCGGGACACAGCCGATAGCTGCAAAATCGTCGCCGTTGTGGAATTTGATTTCTATACTGTCAAGTTCTTGAATTATTTTCTTGGAGCATTTTTGTCTACAGTTCCTTTCGTACTATTAGGCAAAAATAGTGCGTTTGGCAGATTGTAATTAAGTCAGTGTCATCTGGTTTTCCTGGTGTAGGATTAAAGCTTAAACCATTATTCAAGAGCGATTGTATGTCGGACCTGAGAGTTTTTGGCACCATGTCCTTTTGGGAGCATTTCATCACATAATATTTATGTTGTTTGCAACTGGCAAGTTTACATTCGGTTTTTAGCGGGTTCTGGATAAAGCTACATATTAAGGTCTTGAATATTTGAAGGTTCGTTCCGGGTAGGTTTTTCTTGGACTTCGTCGGTTGTTTTCCGTTTGGAGGTTTACTGGTCGCTGACACTACAACCGAAGAAGTCCAAGAAAAACCTACCCGGAACGAACCTTCAAATATTCAAGACCTTAATATGTAGCTTTATCCAGAACCCGCTAAAAACCTAATGTAAACTTGCCAGTTGCAAACAACATAAATATTATGTGATGAAATGCTCCCAAAGGGACATGGTGCCAAAAACTCTCAGGTCCGACATACAATCGCTCTTGAATAATGGTTTAAGCTTTAATCCTACACCAGGAAAACCAGATGACACTGACTTAATTACAATCTGCCAGACGCACTATTTTTGCCTAATTGTACGAAAGGAACAGTAGACAAAAATGCTCCAAGAAAATAATTCAAGAACTTGACAGTATAGAAATCAAAATTCCACAACGGCGACGATTTTGCAGCTATCGGCTGTGTCCCGACGCAATTGGGAGTAGTACCTATGTTCAGGGAAGCCAATTGAAGTGGTAAGGCACACCTCTAGATGTGTCGTCCACTGGATTCATTTTACTTATGTTAAAAAACAGAAGACAATGTTTCCAAAAAAATATGTGTTTCTAAAATATACAGTAGCCCTCAACGACTTCAAAAACGGAAGATGAAAACAGTAATGAAATTTTTAAGTCAAACTCTGTTACAAAAATATATGAACTAAATTCTGAACTTGCAGAAAAGAATTGGGACAGGCAGCTAACAATCCATAATGTTAACAAAAAACTTATTAACAAAATAATAACAAAATATTGTACTTCATATTTTCTATTTATTGATGTATCTATTTTTAGTAAGATCTATTTTTATCATAACTATTTATTGTAACTATGGACATATTATGACGTTCTCTAAAATATTGTGCCTACAAAGGTACTTCAGTCTTCAATTTTACAATTATATTGTCCTGATGACGGCCATGAAGGCCGAAACTAGTCAACCAAATAAAAGTCGTTTTACTGCATCCAACGGAGTGTTGTTGTCACTTTAGTATCAGTTTAACTTTGAATACGACAACCCTGCATACCTTTAGGTATCCACTCCCTAGGATCATCGCCTACATTTTAACTTAACAGTGTTGGTTCACCTACTCACCTACATTTGACAATTTTGTAAAAATCTCCTCTAAAGCTGTGATATGTTGTAAATGACTATCAAAGAATAGCATATTTACATCCCAAGTGCAAACCATTTGGCATTATTTTGCATGTCTTAAACCTAGAGCATAAAAACCTAAATTAAGTTGGAATTTAAAGAATGGGAGTTTGTGACAAAAAAAAAGAAGAGTTCAAACAGGAAAAAGAGCTCAGAATTTTGAATATTTTGTGAATATCAATATGGATGACCTCCAAAGATAGAAATATCAGGACTGAACATGAAAAGACATTGGACATGTAAAGTACAAGACACCAGTGCACTGGAAAATTAAAAAAAAACAAATGTATTTTGACATCTAGAATAAGCATATCAGTTATAGTCCTATTCATGAGTTCACAGTACTAGCTAGTAATGTTTTTTGACTTAAATGTGGGGGAAAGCATCAAGAAACTGGAAACTGGTATGCCTTTTGCAAGGTTTGTGTCTCTGGTATTTTATCCCATGGAGAGGCATACATATACAAGAAGTCAGAGGTAATGGTGGGGGCATAAACAAATTATCTTGAGTGGGATAGTATGTTTGTTTGTTTATTAATACTAATTGAAGTTTTATTTCTTTGTAGCATGTTATGGATATAATGCATCCCTGTGATATAGCTATGAGGTCACAACATGTTAGTGTTAATTCTGCTAGATGGCTACCTATGCCTGGACATGGTCTAGTGTATGGTACAAATCGTGGAGATCTTCAGATATGTACTCCAGGGTGAGTATTGTTAACTGTGTTAATTCTGCTAGATGGCTACCTATGCCTGGACATGGTCTAGTGTATGGTACAAACCGTGGAGATCTTCAGATATTTACTCCAGGGTGAATATTCTTAAACTTTGAATTAAAAACACCTTTCACAATGTGCTCATTGATGGTGAAAGAACTTAGGTAGCTTTGAAAACCATGGATAATTCAAATTATCTGCTCTTAACGGTATTCTGAAACATGTGAAAATAATTAATGATTCATGCTAAATTGCTGTTTTTTTTGTTTTTTTTTGTTCTTGCCCGCGACGAAAGTCGCGGAAAGCGAGACATAGGCGTGCAAAGTATGACGACGGTGACGGCATTCACTTTAACTAAATACAGGATATTTTGAAAACCCTTTGATGTAGGAACATTATAATTGGTCTAGTGGTAGAATTAATCAAGTGCTACATAATGGACATAAAATCATGTGACATTGACCTCAATTGCACGGTCCAATGACCACGTTAAGTTTCTCTGCTTAAATTCATTTCTCAATAACTAGAAGTGGTAGGTTGATAATATTTGGTATGTAGGTTGGTCTTGGGTAGTACATGTCAGTCTGGCAGGTATTTTTTGTCCCTGACCTCAATTTCACGGTCTAGTGGCCATGTTAAGTTTGCCTGATTAAGTCCATTTCTCATTAACTAATAATAGTAGGTCTATTATTGTCTCGCCCGCGACGAAAGTATGACGGCGAAGGCGACAGCGTTAACTTTTACTATAATACAGGATATTTTGAAAACCCTTTGATGTAGGAACATCATATTTGGTCCAGTGGTAGTAATAATCAAGTGCTACCTGACGGACATAAAATCATGTGACCTTGACCTCAATTGCACGGTCCAGTGACCTTGTTAAGTTTCTCTGATTAGATCCGTATCTCAATTACTGTAAGTGGTAGGTCAATGATATTTTGTATATAGGTTGGTCTTGAGTAGTACATGTCAGTCTGGCATATGCCTTTTGTCCTTGACCTCAATTTTACGGTCTAGTGACCAAGTTAAGTTTCCCTGATTAGATCCATATCTCAATAAATATAGGTGGTAGGTCAATGATATATGGTATATAGGTTGGTCTTGAGTAGTACATGTCAGTCTGGCATATGCCTTTTGTCCTTGACCTCAATTTTACGGTCTAGTGACCAAGTTAAGTTTCCCTGATTAGATCCATATCTCAATAACTATAAGTGGTAGGTCAATGATATTTTGTAGATGGGTTGGTCTTGAGTAGTACATGTCAGTCTGGCATATGACTTTTGTCCTTGACCTCAATTTCACGGTCTAGTGACCAAGTTAAGTTTCTTTGATTAGATCCATATCTCAATGACTATAAGTGGTAGGTCGATGATATATGGTATTTAGGTTGGTCTTGAGTAGTACATGTCAGTCAGGTATATGACTTTTGTCCTCGACCTCAATTTCACGGTCTAGTGACCATATTAAGTTTGTCTGATTAAGTCCATTTCTCAATAACTATAGGTGGTAGGTCAATAATATTTATTATGTAGGTTGGTCTTGGGTAGTACATGCCAGTTTGGCATATGCATTTTGTCCTTGACCTCAATTTCATGGTGTAGTGACCATGTTAAGTTTCTTTGAATAAGTCCATTTCTCAATAACTATAGGTGGTAGGTCAATGATATTTAATATGTAGGTTGGTCTTGGGTAGTATAGTGAAACCTGTCTTGAGAGAACACACCTTTTGTCACCAGAAAGTAGTCTTTCAAGACAGTTAGTCTTTCAAAAGAGGTTTATTTCATATGAGTTATACACAGAGTAGACAAAATGTGACGGTCTTCCAAAAGAGGTCGGTCTTTAATAGCAGAGGTCTCTCAAGACAGATTTCACTGTGCATGCCAGTCTGGCATATGACTTTTTTCTTTGACCTCAATTCTACGGTCTATTGACCACGATAAGTTTTTCTGATTAGGTTAATTTCTCAACTACTATAAGTGGTAGGTCAATGATATTTAGTAAGAAGCTTGGTTTTGGGTAGAATATGTCAGACTGGCATATGACTTTTGTATTGACCTCAATTTCATGGTCTAGTGAGCATGTTAAGTTTCTCAGTATGTATTTGTGGTAAGTCAATGATATTTTGTATATGGGTTGGTCTTGGATAGTATATAATGGCCTGCTATATAGCTTTTGTCAGTGAATTAAATTTCACAGTTTAGTGAGCATATTCAGTTTTTCTGATTAGGTCAGTTATTGTTTAAAACATCAATTCAGATCCCAAGCAGGGACGGGCAAGACATCTATTAGGGTCTACTCTTGTATTAAGTATGTAGGTTGGTTATGGGTAGTACATGTCAATCTGGCAGGTGACTTTTGTTTTTAACCTCAATTTCATGGTCTAATGAACATGTTAGTTTCTAATTTTCTATTACTGGTAGGTCAATGATATATTGTATGTTGGTTTGTCTTGGACAGTGCTTGACAGTCTGCCATATGACTTATGCATGTGACCTTAATTTAACAGTCTAGTGAGCATGTTCAATTTTCTGATAAGTTCATTTAGGTCTCACATCAATTTAGAGGTCAAGCAGGGACAGGTGAGACATCTTTTAGGGTCCTCACTTGTTTGAACTCCAGCACGCAAAGTTGCCAGCTTTTAGGTGATACCCATTTATCCATTTACCAAAGGTTTCCAATTATATCATCTGAACAAAATTACAAACTTTTCAAACTTGGTTTGTAAATTGGTTACCACAGACTCTGCTCAAAAGTTCAATTTTAGTTTAGAGATCCAAGTAGTATTCGATTATGCCCCTTGAAACTATGAAATCTCGTAAATTTTGGGGTTTGTGGATAGAATTTCAGACAGTTTCTAAACTTTTATAATTTGTATAAAAATTGTGCACTACAAAACTGTGGTAAAGTTGAACTTTCTAGAGTTATAGAGTTATGGCCCTTGAAACTTAAGAATTTTTGTAAATTTATGGGTTTCAAACTTGTAAACAAAATTGCAGATAGTCTTCAAACTTGGTTTGCAAGTTGTTTACCACAAAACTTTTGATGAGTTCGATCTGGGGTTCAGATGTCCAAGTGGTTCTGGAATTATTGCTCCTTGAACTTTGAAAATTTATAAATACTTGTAAAAGTCTTTAAACTTTGTATGTTAGTTGTGTACAACAAAACTCAAGAATTTTTCAATTTTTGGTTTCAGAGGTCCATCTTTTAGGTGGTTAAACAGTTTCATAATTTTTCCCAAGGTGGCAAAACAGTTTCATAATTTTTATACCCTGCCACACATTGTGGCCTTGTATTATGTGTTACCCTCAGTCGTGTATCCATCCGTCTGTCTGTTTCCCGAAGGTTTCAGACTGATAACTTGTGAACGAAATTACATAAAGTTCTCAAACTTGGTATGTAAGTTGTTTACCACAAAACTCGGGCCAAGTCTGATTTCCGGTTTAGAGGTCCAAGAGTTTCTGGAGTTATGTCCCTTGAAACTTTGAAATTCTACAAATTTTATGGTTTCCAACTGATAACTTATGAATGAAATAGTATACTGTCTTCAAACTTGGTATGTATCTGGTTTACTACAAACCTCTGATTTTGGGTTCAGAAGTTTATGGGGGTTCCTTAAGTTATGCCCCTTGAAACTTTGAAATTTTGCAAATTTTAGGGTTTCTGATTGATAACTTGTGAATGAAATAATAAACAAACTTGGTATGTAACTTGTTAACCACAAAACTAAGACCAAGTATGATTTGGGGCTCAGAGGTCCAAGGGGTTCTGGATTTATGCCCCTTGAAACTTTGAAATTTTGCAAATTGTAGGGTTTCAGACTGATAACTTGTGAATGAAATAACACTCTATCTTCTAATTTGGTATGTAAGTTGTTAACCATAAAACACAGGCCAAGTATAATCTTGGGTTCAGAAGTACACCGGGTTCTGGAGTTATGCCTCTTCAAACTTTGAAATTTTGTGAAATGTTGCAGGTATAATATAATGCACCAGTACTATTTTTGCTAGGGGGTTTTCCCAAGAGAGGGAGTTCCATGTAGTTTAGAAGTAAAAAAAAAAAATGTGGAAATGTCACCTTTGTTATATGGATGCTCATTTATTAGAGTTTGACTTATAAAATAAAGCCAACTGAAAACTGCGTATAATTTCAAATATGGTTTAGTGTCAAATTTGTGACAGGGGAGACATTTAAATGAAAACTGTTGTATGTCATATTCTAAATTTTAAACTCAGCTTAAGCAATACAGCAGATTACAGAGCTGGTGACTGTACCTTTAAATCCTTTGAAATGAATTCAATTTTAATGGTAATTACTGTACCAGTATTACTGAAATTGTTGGCTCAACATGACCTGATTTGATGCAAATTCCAGTGAAGTTTACCAGTTTGACCATTTTTTGTGATGATTCCAGTTTGCACAATTATATTAAAAAGATATTTGGACTTTTCCATTGGTATACAGATGTCCAAATACAAATTTATGCCTATTATGTTAATGGTGGGGTATATTTCTATCTCAAAATATCCTTAACCCAGTCCATGTTGTATATTTGGTTCAGAAGAGAAAGTAGTTATGGAGTTATGCCCTTTGAAAATTTTCAAAAAGTTTGATGGTGTATATTGTAAGAAAAGTTTAGGTTGACTGGGCGGAGTTACTTGTCATTCAGGATTTGATCATTCGAAAACACCAATAGGTACAATAGACCAAATGCAGGGTGATATTTTTAATAGATCAATAAGTGTTTGATTGGTGAATGTTCCTATTGATATCTTGGGGCATACAAATTACAAACTATTTGTTTATGAAAATTGTTCACTATACAACATGTACAAATAACTACATGATCATTAATGATTAATTTGATTGTAATCTTTTAACACCTAATGTTGGCACTACACTGAAAAAGTAGATTTACCCCAGTTCAAAGTTTAAGGCAAACTCCGCCCAGTCAATCTTAAGTTCTATTACAATAATATTATGCAACATTGCTATTTTTATAATACCCCGCCTCATGTAATGGCAAGGTATTAAATGATATCCTCAGTCATTTGTCTGTCCGTCCGTCTGCCTGTCAGTCAGTCAGTCTGTTAATTGATTGATTGATTGAATATTGTTTAACATGTACTCAGCAATATTTCAGCTATATCAAGACTAGAACAAGTTTGTAAATAAAAAATCACTTTGGAGTATGGAAAGGGCCATTGAATGGGAAATTCTGACTGCCACCAGAAAAGGAGAGTGAATTCTAGAAGGGCGGGGAATTTAGCCTTGTAGCCGATCACCTACCGACCACTCTAAAAGACCTTGCTACAAGGGTTCTTTAAAAGTCAGTCAAGTTCAATTACGTGTATAGAGGTCCAAAGGGTTCTGGAGTTATGCTCATTGAAACTTTAAAAATTTTGTGAATTTTAGGGTTTCTGACTGATATCTTTTGAATGAAATGACATTTTGTCTCCAAACTTGGTATGTAAATTGTTTATTACAAAACTCAGAGGTCCAAGGTTTTGGAGTTATGCCCCTTAAAACTTCAAAATTGTTGTGTTTCCTACTAATACGTTGCATGACATATTATAGTGTCTTCAAACTTAGTATGCAAGATGTTTACCATACAACTTGGGCCAAATTTGATTTTGGGCTCTGAGTTCCAAGTGGTTATGGAGTTATGCCCCTTGAAACTTTAAAATTTTGTGAATTTTAGGATGTTCAACTGAATACTTGGTAATTAAATAACATATTGGTAGATGTTGTTTACCACAAAACACAGGCCAAGTTTGATTCTATGGGGTTGTACAGTTATGCACCTTTAAACTTTGAAATTTTGTGAAAAGTGGCAGGATATCATGTAATGCACCATTACAATTTTTGAACATTGGAAGGCATAGACCATAATTTGGTATTAGTAAGATTTTCTATGAATATGGAAGATATAAGCTGAAGTATATGATATTTTGTAAAACAAGTAGGGCAAATAGAGAGGTCAGAGAATTTGCAAAAAATATCACTCTCTAGAATGCAATTTCCATCGCTTGTTGGGGTCTGGAAATATAACATCTCTTGACTGGCATTTTGCAAATCCCCCTCCCAAACATGATTTATCTGTTTAATATACTTTCAAAGGTGAGGTATTAGGGTTTTTGTATGTTGGTAAATATATATGCATTTGCAGACAAGACATTGATGTGCCTACACTTGTTTAAAAAGTGAGGCGGGGTGATTTTTTAGTGGCAGGCGAGATGAGAATCTACTAATTAATTCTCACAATATCCAAACCACCATCTCACTCTAAGTAACTGAATACTTATTTAGTTTTGGCATAAAATTTTGGGGAGCATTCAGTTCCAAAGAGTGTAAGAAATCTAAAAACAAAACTGGGTGGGAGGGTGGGGAAAATATTTTGTGAACCAGTTTTCCAGTATTGTTCATGCAGCCACTGCTCATGTCTGAAGTTTACAGTCATCATCAATTAATTAGTGCTTGGGCGTTTCAATCTAACATACAATGAACAAATAAATGAATATGGAGTAAATGTACATGGGAAAAAATCCCTATAAGACAAGATTGCATATCTTTTCTACAGAATTGATATTCAAATTCCGAGAGAAAACTAACTTTTCCCTTGAATGCAGCTCGAAGAATGAGATTGGTTACGTATTCTTGTTATTTCTCTCGAGATGTCGCTTAGGATATCACAATATCCAAACCACCATCTCACTCTAAGTAACTGAATACTTATTTAGTTTTGGCATAAAATTTTGGTCCGCATAGAATATCCTTGACTGTTAGGAATTCAAAGACCAACAGAACTCTTCATTCACAACTCGTTCCTAAAACCCCTTTCCCAAAACTCATTCCCAAAACTAATTCCCAACACTAACATGTTTGGGTTTCAACTTCTTAATTTTTTTTTTAACATTTTTAGAGCGACTTTACAAACCCTCATCTTCTCTAGCCAAGGGTTACGATTCATTCATCTTCACCCTTGGCAGATGAAGCTGGATTTCTGTAGTTTCAAATCCACATTTTTGGAAGTGTTGCGGATGCAACAGCTTCCCTTGTCATGATAAGATTCAATGAACAGTACTACAAAATCAAATCGGATGCACAATTGGTAGGTTGTGAAGCGATAGAAAAAAGTCCCAATGCCTTCACAATAATCTGACCGCTGTGGTGCAAAATATTTATAAGCAATGGATATCCAGGGTTTATTTGATATTTTAAATCAATTTCTTCACAAGAAGAAAACTCAGAAAACAAACAAACAAAAAAATCGGGCGAGGAAATTAACAAACACGATACATTGTCCAATTTTATCCATCACATGACCACCATATCACGTGATTAGTACTCTAAGCGTGTGCATGCATTATGAATTTAATGCAGAAATTGTAGCTGTGAAGTATAGAAGAAGACGAACAATTCAATACAAAAGATGATTCAATATTGACGTTTTAATCGAAATCTTTAACACGACTGCAATGCGTTCTCAGGTAATGGAAAATTAAGAAACACGTGCTTGGCGTATGAATTACATCTATCACATGACCACCATAGTCACGTGAAATAAATATTTAGTTGTCCAAGATGGCGATCCTCTGCATACGAAAAGTCGTACCATCATTTTTGCGTAATATGAACATACGCAGTATTAATATACTGATTTTCAGATGTAGAAGTCGTTTATGTGATTAGTTGACATGGCATTTGACATCCACTTTGAGCTAAAAGAGGAGGATAACCTTCATTCGGTTCGGCAAGATACGTACCTGTCTACGAGAACGAGACATTCTTAAATGTTTTTGTTTAGACTTGATTCAGTGTTCCTCGGTAAAAATAAAACGCCTGCCTGTCCTTTTTCGTGATGCCAGTGCCCTTTTCATCATGTCCACCCTTTTTGTTGTGGCGCAAGTGTCGTTTTGCTCGAATTATATGTGCAAAAGATTTTGTCAAATTGAAAAGTACCGTACGTGTCTGCTTATTGATTCTATGTCAATCAACCCAGGTGGTTCTGTGACAGGTAACGAGTTGATTTGACTAATTAATTAGGGTCTATTAGGACAGTCATTAGTGTTGTTTATTTAGCAATCACTCAACATTAACAATGACTTGCAACCATCAACTTCAATGTACCTCTCTTGTATAATTCTCCATTGTATTGATAATGGCTGTAAGATATTTATGTTTACCCTGAAATACGCCAATATAATGGAATATCTTGCAAATTGTGTGAAATAATATCTGGATATTTTCATTTTTTTTACTTTTTGTTTTGTTGTCCCCAGAAATGTCTCTAAAGTGTGTCTGATATATGCAGTTGCACCAACGTTAATTGGAAAAAAGGGAGCAATTTCCTTCTAGGAAACCTTTTCAAAGAAACTTGAGGCAATATGGACTAAACTTGATCAAAATGGGTCTGTTTAAAAATTGTCTATCAGATTGTGTTAAAAAATGTGTGATATTATTTGACCTTGTTGGAACCAAACATTGACGTTCAGTCCTTTGATGGATCTAGTTAAAACTGTATCCTTCAGGCCTATGTCCTATCCAGGAGTTCCATCAGCAGTGAACCTACATTTTAGTTTGATATTGGGCGGTATTTTAACTGTGAAACCGAATGTGGCCATAATGGCCCTTTTGTTTGTCTGCCGGGGTTTGTCTTTATTAAAATTGTGTCCTGCAGGTCAGAATCCTACTCAAGATGGCTGCCAGCGGGAATTAGTAATTTAACATTAAAACCTGTGGGAAAATACATTCTAAAATCATTACTTGACAAAGACAGTAGAATACCGAAGGAATAAAGCACAATATTACATACTAGTAAATCAAAGTCCATAGACTAGGCAAAAGCAAGAACACAAGACAGAAGACCAAAGACACTACATGCCCACAAAACACTACATATACAACACAAAAAGTAGTAGTTAGAACCAAATTTAGTTACAATGGTCTTTGAATAAGCTCCTTACAAAATTGCATGACGACTGTGGGTCCTATACCATATGACTATCAATGGGAAAAATATTTTTACAGATAATAAGCACCCAGATTCACAAGGAGCAATATGTGCATTTGGAAGCTTTATGTCAGATTAACACGGCAGATTTTCTAAAAATAACACAACTTTATTTGTCTGCACATGAGTTGTTTTGAATGAATTTTTGATCTGAACAACCAAAATGAATTATTGGTCATTGCATAATAGACTCTTTCTAAATAATGCCACAACACATACAAAAGGGAATTTGTATAGTTTTATGATTGGTCCCACTCTCATTTATTCCTATGACGGCAACACTTCCAGCAGTGCTGTCAGCACTTTGATTGATTGGTTGCAGTTAACCTTCGCTGCAGCCAATCAATTAGCTTACATTAAGATTTTAAAAATATATGGTAACAATAAAACTTAAAATATGGTGTTTAGTGATTTTTTTATTTTGCAAAATTTCCATGATTTTATAACCTTTCTTTACTTTTGAAGGGTTATTTCTTTGTAGTTAAATATATTTAAGAAATAAAACATGGTCGCCATATTATATTGTCATTATAACATGGGCTTGAGTTGTTTTTGCAAATATTTTATCCCGAGCGTTAGCGAGGGATAAAATATGCAAAAACAACGAAAGCCCATGTTATAATGACAATATAGTATTTGGAGGGTATGATTTATTTCGATTCTAATATGGAAATTTCACCCATTTTATATCGGAAGCGAGTAGCGACTATCTAATGGTTCCGTAACATTTTGAATTTGACAAACTCGCTGACAAAAAAACTTTCCACAAATACAATGAAAACTTACTTTTGTTTGATTTAATAGTCATTTTAACTGTAGAAACTGCCTCAAGTCCTCTTAATCTCCATTCAAACTTCCCAACTGATGCTGCTTACGAACCGGACGTTACGATTTTATTTGTGACGTCACAAGTAGGAAAGTTAAAGTTTGTCCCGAACATTGCCTTTTCAAGTAGAAAAAACTTCCTTAATGAATTTCGGAAACAAATCTAATTTAATTTGAATTTGAATTTGTTAGTTGATGGTATATTTTGACAGTTAAAATGAAAAATAGACTCAAGATATGCAACAGAAACTATGCATCTTTTGCGCATGTGTTAAGTGTGTTATATTGGTATTATAACACGAATCTATTTATAAAGCTAATACAGGAAGCCATATTAGAATGTGAATTATTGTATTATTAGATGCAATAAATAATCTTTAATTATTACAACAAATCATACTGAAACTCTTACTTCAAAGGGAGGTAATTTGAAACTGATGTTTCACAAATTGTGGCTCAATCCGCCAAGGGTGAAGAGCAGAGGAGCGGATCGTAACCCTTGGCTAGCGAAGATGACAAACCCTTTGAAGTGAACTTTTGAAAAAAACAAACTGAAAAGATTCCCGAATTAAAAAAAAAATCTAGCTCGCTTCACCCCTTTCCTTAAAACTCATTTCGATACCAACCACCCAACAAGGCGTTAAAGAAACCCTAAATTAAAACTGAAAGTGCTGAATTGTTTCGAGCTTGCATGATATTCAAAGTAGTGATTTAATATGATTTCTATCACGAATTTATTAGATTTTCTGTATCATGTACATTTTCTCCATACCATTTTGTTTAGCGTCGTTCGTCTGAAGGGATGACAAATGGAAATACCAGTTGTCTATTTTCAAGCATGACAAAATCAACTATAGTGTGATGTAAAGGTCAAATGCCACCAGAAATATCTTTAAAAATGCGAAAGAATAAATTCTTAAGATGTTGTCTTGTCATCATATATTGTACTTTTACAATTCGTTTTCAGGAAGATCCATACCGTAAATAAATGAAGTAGGTTTGCTGTAAATACAAATTTATTAATGAAAAATATCATTAAATGTGGTTACGTACAAAATGTATTCAAACAATAGGACAATATAGGAAATTTATTTTAAATGAAAAATGCACTGTTCAAAATACCAAAGACATTTTTTTTCAATTTTGAAAACAGAACAAAGTGCAAATTTACTGCCCGAAACAAAACAGGATTTCTAGATCAAACTTATCAAATTAACTACTTCTCCTGCGCTTGTGATATGAAGGAGGCCGGAGAACCTTTCCTCTGTAAGTAACCCAAGTTTCCTCCATCTCACTGATCGTTTTATTCAAACTGACTGAAACCTGCATCCATTTCCGAATCAAGAAAATATAACATGAAATATAATTTTCGTATACACATATCTCCAACAAGAGAAAAAAAATCATATAAGTTATTTAACTAAGAAAGTAGATTACAGAGAAAAGGCTCTCCGACTTTCCTTCCACGTGACAAATGCCACTAAAGGATTAGAACCTCCGGAAAGAGAGTCAGATCACCTATTAAATGTAAAATATTAACGAATAAAATAAATAGAATTGTTAGACCAAACAGAAACAGTAAACAATGCATTTTTCCTTTTTCTTTTTTTTTCACACCAAATGCATAACAAATATCATTACTCGGATTATTTTCCATTTTCGGACATTTGCTGTCAGACAAAATGAGCAATTTCATGACAGAAAAACTACGGTAAAACCACTTTTTGCTGTTGCTGAAACCTAGGTGTGAACACCTCGTCTCTTCTTTTGGCATGATGTGTATGTATCATCAAATCAAAATTCCTCTCCATTAATTGTAATCTTGTTTCCAGGTCTGAATTTGAAGTTTGAAGCACTGGTACTTAGCGTAACTGCCGAATTACTGTTAGCCGATGTCTTCAAGTCTAATGAGCCAGCTGTTAAAAGAACAAAATTTTGGATAAAATCCTTGCCAACCTTTGTAAAAGAGATAAACCATTCAACTACTAACAGGAGATCTAAGTTAACAAATATTTGTGCTCTCGTGCACACATCCAAAACTGCAGCGGTTTATTATAATACATTTTGTATATTACTATAACCATATCATTATTATTATATCAAAACCTTGTTTGTACGTATTTTTCAAATGTACACAAGATTTACTTCAGTACACGGATCCCATTAAATACCAAAACGGATTCAAAATTGACATTGTGACTAAAACGGGATGATATACAACACATGTAATATACTTGAGCAAGACAAAAACAATACTGCAAAATCTTGATAAAAAGTATTTTCGAAGTCTTCATTCGTGTGTATTATCGTCTATGTATTGGAATATAGTCTCCTGCACATTTACTTGTATCCCGTAAATAAATGAAAATTATCTATTCTAACATTCAGAACAATATTAATACCTTGTGCATCAGAAATGGTAGTTGGATTAACAACACTTATACGAGCATCGGTTAATGTAGAACTCCTTGGTGCCCCTACCAACTCTACATATTATACCGCCATATGCATCAGCAAACTGGCATTTTCCAACCTGAGATCTTTTCCCATGAGTCTCATCATATCCTGTCAGTTTAATAAATTCTGCCGCCAAATCATCTAAACTGTAATATGGTAAAGGATGCTCCTTTAGCCTTGCTAGGTAATCAAAATCATTGTCATCAGCTTCTTTGAATTTAAATATAGACTGAAGCGCTCTGCCTAGCAGACTGTGCCTAGGTTTAAGCACGAAGTGAGCCATCTAGAAAAAATAAAGGAAAAAATTAATTAAAAACCAAAACCAACAGAATGAATATCGCATAACGGGCATGCATTTACTAACGAAATAAAATTTTGGGTAGAAAATAAACACAATCGGCTGAAATCAAATTCATTTGATGAATTATTGCCAAACGATTTAAGTTGGAAAATTTTAGAGAGCAACCATAAACGTTAACAAAGAGTGATTATCCTTACATTACGATATTAAAATCAAAATGTACAACAGAAGGAATACATGTACACAAATGTATAAGATATAAACTGTATGTATCAAATTTCCATTGCCGATTTCCAAGACAAGACAAGACAAGTTTATTTCAACTTAGGCACAGTATACGTGCTACAAGAGTATATACACATTGGTTACAGACAAGAATAATAAACTACCGAAATATTTGCACATATATTAATTCAGAAGTCACGCTATGAATTTCAAAATACCGTAAAATAAAAGTATATAATAAGATAAACACGATTAAAAACAACAAATGTGTCATTATCGATATCTCATGTCATATCTGAGGTATTTAGTATATTACACATAACGTCATAGAAAATAAACATCTATAAAATTAATCGAGTAAACCTAAAAGTGGTCCAAAATAGCGTATTATAGACTTGAGAGGTAGTTGGACAACTTCAATGCTATCGTACAAAAATGACATTCATGTAAGAGACTGTATTAATTTTCTACCTTTTTACAATTCTATAGCATTTCCATACACCCAAGTTAGATATAAAACCAGAAATGCAACAACTATCAAATACTATGTCAAGTGTCACTGTACCTAAAACAAGTCATGTATATAACTTAGTGTCAAGGATATATCATATTACATAACAAATATCATGTTGCAATACAATTGGATCGAGTGTCTGAACATCAATAAGAAAGGACACAGACTTAACTGAAACATGCATCTTTAAAACTGGAATTCAGCTGCTAATGCTCAAGTGCTTTTAGTATGAAACCAACTATTTTATGCATATTCAACAACGTTATAAAAATATATATATTTCTAATAAACGATTGGAACAAACAACCTGAAATACCCCAAGTCTAGTCAAGCGATCAATATCACGATGAAATGAACTCCATTACCAAACGACCACACCGACTGAAACGACTCAAAATCACATGAAACAAACCAAAGTCACAGAATATAATACACATCACAATCATTTGTGAAAATAAAACAAAACAAAATAATGAAAAGAATGCATAGAAATAAACAATAGGTAACGAAACAAAATTATCCTCTTAACATACAAATCAAATCAAATCAAATATTTTAATATACCAATCATGGACCCATAGGGGGTAATGACACAAAACACACGTGATTAAAAACATACAAACAAACATACATACTAGCTTGAGCAAAACAAACAGATTGAAAAATTGATGTGCATTATAACAACAATTAGCTATGTTATATTTACCATCATCTATCAAAAATGTATATTGACCTGGTCCAGTGTTGGAACCCGGGTAACTCAAGATAGCCTTTCTGTGATTATACGTATATGCCGAAACTTAAAATATATTACATAAAAATAAATATATATTAAACAACACCGCAGACCAAATTACAATACAATGAAATATCATGAAAAGAAACCTGCTTTTGGCGTTCCCGCCAAGATCTGCACGTGAAGCATTAAAAAATCAAACCACCACGCTGCTCGGGGAAAGCAATCAGCGAAACTACTACTACTAGCACAAATAAATTATCACGCAATGAGCATTCAAAACAAAATGAACTACTTTCTGGCTATGTAAACTTCAAAATCTTTCTTACCTAGTATTATATACAAACAAATACAAGCCCTGAAGAAAACTGTATTGCAATTCAAATATCTACAAATTCAAATAAAATAGAAAGCTTTCTAGCATTTACACTTAAATCAAAACTTTAAGAAAAGATTTGTTAAATAACAATCGAAAACTTCTGATGTTAAACCAATAAAACAGTTCTAAGCAAAACAATGCTCCTCGCATTGCCAAATAAATAATACCCTCCTCGGGCATAGGAAATTAAATTTAAAATTACATTTTTAAACCTCCTCAGTTTAAAACAATCTTCAAACCTCCTCGGTTTGAAACAATACAACAAATATATAACGCTCCTCACGTTATAAATTCCTTTGATAATAAAATAAGAAACTTACTGTAACACAAATCGAGTACACCTTAAAAATCCTTCCGCGTGTTTAAAAAGAGAAGAGGACAGATAACGATCTGTCCTCGTCGAATGCAGCTTGAAGAATGAGGTTGGTTACGTATTCTCGTTACTTCTCACGAGATGTCGCTTAGGATATAAAAGGGTCTGTAAGTCTTGTTCAATTTGAAACTTCCAGAAGTTGCATTTTTTACAAAAATATATGACATCTCAAACAAAAATTTGAATGTCATAATCATCAAAACTTTTACATGTATCTTGGCGGGAAACATTTTTGAATTGCAATTTTATCTTGAATTCTCAAATGATGAGACTTGCAGTTCCTATTTGCCATAGTCTTGCCTATTATTTGTGTGCCTGCTTGGCTGTCTGTGAATCCAAAACTTGAACCTTTGCTTTAACTTTTGAACTATGTAAGATAGACTTTTTATACCCCCTGCAAACGAAGTTTAGGGGGCATATAGGAATCACCCTGTCTGTCTGCCTTTCTGTCTGTGTGTCTGTCTGTCTGTCTGTCTGTCCATCCTAAACCATACAAAGGATTTTGATGAAACTTTACACAAAGAAAGACACTATATGGAATTTGCATGAGGGAATATTTTTATTGTCTGAAACTAGGAAGGGGAGATATTTCGACTTCAACTTTTCATTCACTCCACCTGCAATGATCTTTTGGAATTGGACAACTTTTCAAAGAAATAATTCAAAGGATAGATATTGTGAAATAAGGCCATGTGCAGAAAACTCTTTGCATATAAATTGTCTTGAGAAATTATTTTCAAAGTGTTGTAACGAAATTTTTCTTAGCTTATGATCTTTGTGTAAAATACATAGGTGATTTTTTTTTGGTCTTATTTGGACAGAATATTTTCATTGGAACCCTTGTGAAAAGTTATTTCTAGAGTATTATATCATCACTCCTTTTGTGTCCACACCTTTATTGTGCCCATACCCATCTAAATTTGCACTTACCATATTGATTTAGGGTTCAATGAGCATGGGGTATATCTGGCTGCCATTTGGCGACAGCTCTTGTTATACTTGGCAAATGTGTAGGTCTAGTCAAGAGGGAATTTTCATACTTGGCAAGTGTATAGGTCTAGTCAAGAGAAACATTGATTTGCAAATGATTTTGACAACTTACTCGACCATTTGGAAGACTAAAAGTCAACAAGTGTGGACCCTTATAGATGTCTCGCCCTTCCCTGCTTGGTCGCCAAATTGATGTGAAAAATCAAACTGACCTAATCATAATACTTATAGTGCTCACTAGACTTTGGGGTCACTGACAAAAGCCATACAGCAGACTGTTATGTACAACCCAAGACCAACCCAAATACCAAATATTATAGACCTACCAATAATTGATACTGAGAAACTAAACATGATCACTTAACCAAGAGATTCAGGTCACAGACAAAACCATTTATGAGAATGTCATGTACCACCAATAACCAATCCATATACCAAATATTGTTGACTAGGACTATTGGTGCAGGCCGTACAAACTGCTTGCGAGAAACCTAACGTGATTGCTCATGTATCTAAAGGGACAGGGCCACCATCTGGGCATGAAATCGGTATGTCCTCCTCAAGATGCAACTGCATATCAAATATCAAGTGGTTAGGACTACTTGTACAGGCTGTACTAACTGCTTGCTAAAACTTTTACATGATCACTCATGCATGACTAAGAAGCCAGAGCCACCATCTGGGCATGGAATCAGTATGTACTCCTCAAGACACAACTCATGTCAAAATCTAGTTACTAAATCTAATTAAAATTAGATCTACCAATTGTTCCCTACAGTCACTGCATGGGAGATCTAACAACATCCCATTTTACTTTCTGTTTCGATGATTCATTCGAAATCCTCGGCTTTTAATGTCTTCAAAATCGTGTTGACTGGATTCAGATTTGTTGATGTCAAAGGTCATAGAACTGAAAGTAAAATGGAATGTTGTTAGATCTACCATGCAGTGACTGTAAAGAACAATTGGTAGATCTAATTTTAATTAGATTGCTAGTTGCTAAGACTGTTGGTACAGGCTGTACTAACTGCTTGCTAAAAAATCAATGTGATCACTAGTGGTGTTCCGATGATTGGAAAATGTCTCAAATCGGTGGGTTGACTATCCAGATGTGATAAATTGATTGCGATTGATAATCGGTTAACTAAAAGTACATGTGACCTTTAGGGAAAAAATAGGAAGGCCATGAAAAGTAAATACATTTGAAAACTTGCCCTCCCTGATCAGTTTCAGCTCAACTTGTTAAAACCAGGATGTACTTTTGCCATCACTTTGCATCCGTCATCTGTCTGACATTCCGTAGTCTTTTCATGCTTCTTCTTTGTCTGTCCGTCATGAACATTTTAAAGATTTTCTCCTGAAACTACTGGACCAATTGGAACAATGAACTTGATTACAACAGTCCTTGAGTGGTCCCTATATAAAACGTTTTGGGGGTTCAAAGTTGCCACTAGAAGGGAACTGCTTGCCCAAATGGAACTAAAATAAGTTACAGTAATCGTTGGAATATGCCTTGTACAAAAAATTCTATACCAGAAACAAAATGGCCACCAGCAGGGAGCATAATTTAACATCAGACCTTATGGGAACATATTTTTAAATCCTTTTTTCTGAAACTATCAGTACTAATTCAAAAAAACTTGGTCACAATGCACTTCAGATAGACTCATTTTATAATTTGTCCAGCAAGTTTTGATTCTATCTAGATGACTGCCAGTGAATCATAGGTTAACACTGGATTCTATTGGAACAGTTTCAAAGATCTTCCCAATTGAAAAACTAATAGGCCAGTTAAAACCAAACTTGGTCAAAACAGTCTTCAGGTAGTCCATAGGTTCATAGGGGAAAGTCAGTGGTTATCCAAATTAAGCAAAGGAACTAAAGCTTTATTATGTACATTTGTATGTACAAATTTCACATTTACAAACTAAACCATTTAGAATATAAGAATATGAAAGAGAAAGGAAATGGGGTAAATGTCAATGAGACAACATCCCATCTCCAGGTCAAAACAACCAAGAACAAAGCATCAACACAGCGAGAAACCTCATACCATATAGCAAGCTCTAAATGGACCCCAAAAAGTTAAGTGAATAAATCAATGGATACAAACCACACCCAATAACCTGAATATCAAGAGACTAAAATATTAATAAGAAGACAAGGACAAGCCAAAGACCAACATATTCCTGACTTGGAACAGGCGCAAAAATGGTTATTCATTAGTTCTAATGAAAAGCAAGCACTTCATACTGTAGACACATATTCAAAAGTCCTAAAGCAAAATTACAGGAGGAATTGCAGGATAACTGATTATGACCGATAATCGGTCGGTTAAGCCTAACCGATTATGATAGATAATCGGTTGGTATTTTCATCCGATTGAACACCACTAGTGATCACTCATGCATGACTAAGGGCCAGGGACACCATCTGGGTGTGAAATCTGTATGTACTCCTCAAGACGTAACTTCATTTTAAATATCTAGTGGCTAGGACTACTAGTACAGGCTGTACTAACTGCTTGCTAAAAACTTAACTTGATCGTTCATGCATGACTAAGGGGTTTGGGCCATAAGCTAAGTAGGGATTTGAGTTGTACCCATACTAATGCCACTGCACATCAAATACTATGGACCTATAACTACCATACGCTTGTTAATTCTCACTAGTTTCCAAATGTTGACTCTGAAGCTGCCACCAGAAACGCTATCCCTAAGTCCCGCTTTTCAATACTTTTTGTTGTGGGCGAGACAAAAACTTAAGCTGGGCACTGGACTGTGAAATGAGGTCAGGGTCAATAGTCATATGGCACCCTTCTCATTATTTCCCTTTAACAGTTAACACAAAGTAAAAATCTAAAATCCAAAAACAGTTAACAAGTGATTTATTTCACCAAAAACATTTTATAATTGACTAAAAATGCCCAAAACACATTAACAGAAAAGGTCTTGTCCCCTTAACCTGGGCACTGGACCATGAAATAAAGGTCAAGGTCATATGATTTTGTGTCCACCAGATAGGGTTTAGCTATCTATGGACCAAATATCATGTTCCTAGATCAAAGGGTTCTATACTTTGTACGCATGTCTAGCTTTCCGCAACTTTCGTCACAGGCAAGACAAAAACATGAGAGAACTGATAGACAACAAACAACCTAAAAGGCCATAAAGTAATGTAAACATAGGACAGAACTTTGTACATGGAAGATACTTCTTGAGTTTTAATCAAATATTGAGGGGGGGGGCACAAAACAGTGCTTCATAGCAACCCTTTACTGGACAGGGTAGGCCTAGATACTTGCTGGGGTTACCAAAAACAAAGAAGCTCTTGCTTACAAGAACACTGGGAGATTCGGCTGTTGATGTGTTTGGGGAACTTTTAGCCAACCAGCAGAGGCATTTACAAAGTGGTAATAATACAACAAAATACTAAAATTGAAGACAATTGTAGGTCTTATATCATTGATTAGAAAATGCTTGTGGTTGTTCCCATGGTATAGCTGTAAAAAAAGAATTTTGAGTAGCAGGGGATGAGGGGAGTGGGCATTTCTCCCTCTGCCTTTGAAATTATTTATATAAACAATAATTTAATTTAAATATTTTTTTTATACCCTTAACAAAATTCTATGCAGTAATCACACTGATAAAAGATAACTTTAAATATCAAAAAGTTAATTTTAATAAGAAAAAGTAGCATATTAAATCACAAGAATTTTACTTCTAAGTTTCAGCACTAATTTGACATAGCATTGTTTATTGTAAAATGATAGTCCAGTTCTTTTGTATTTCTTATCACTGTACAATAATCCATAATTCCATTGAATTCCAAGTTGAATATCATTCACCATGTGTCCTTCACATTTCGAGTACTTATAACATTAAAATATGCAGTAATTTTTGGTTGTTTTGGATCTTCTTTCTCCTCCTGTATTTTCCTGTCTATAAATTCCTCCATCTCATTAAGTGAAGCTTGAGCAAAGCAGTCCAT
>MJUU01045968.1:83456-96735 GCA_002080025.1 Modiolus philippinarum | reverse complement strand
CATCGTCGATTCCGAAACCGAATCTGAAACCGAGACCGAAACCGAAACTATATTATACAGATTGAGTCGTGTTGTGTTTCTATTTTATGAATGTATAGTGTGTGATGGGCTCAAAAGCTAAAAGTTTCTTTTCTTTTTAAATACTAACAGTGGATTTATTTAAAAAAAAACACAATTAGATTTAAGGCATTTCATAAAAAAAATATGTAATCATTCTACAATTTGGTTTCAAATTAAAAATTGTTTTTGGTTTAAACCTGAACAAATTATTTTCAAATTGATTTTTTTTTCTTTTTTTTTTTTGGTGTAATCCTGAACAAATAATTCAAATAAATAAATTCACAGTAACTTCGGTATTTAGTTATTTGTTAAGACTGGGTCGATGCCTCTGCTGGTGGACTGTTAGTCCTCGAGGGTATTCACCAGCCCAGTAGTCAGTACTTCGGTGCTGACCCGAAAGCCAATTTTATTTCGAACCTTGCAATATCTAAATTTTTGTAAATTTTGTTGAAAACTCAGGAGTATCTCCCTCATGCAAAGCTCTGTCCTTAGCTGATGTTGGCTTTACATTTAGATCATATTCGGTATTTGTTCTCTATCAGCTTTTTAACATATTTGATTATATGGTCTTCCAAACGTTTAGATTTTATCTGCACTGAAGAGACATACGTTGTCGAAATGCGCATATGCAGAAAATAAATTCACAGTAACTTCGGTATTTAGTTATTAAATGCATAGATTATTGCCTGCAAATACTTCTTGAATTTATTTTTATATATATGTAAAGGTCTGTTTTGTTATGTATGTGTAGGGACTTTATACCACATTTTTTGATATCATTTCATTGTTTACTCTAAATGTCACTTGTTTTAATGTTAGGGCTGGTTTTGAAGGCGTCATAATTGCTCAATCTAATAACTAAATACCGAGGTTACTGTGAATTTACTTTCTGCATATGCGCATTTCGACAACTTATGTCTCATCAGTGCAGATAAAATCTAAATGTTTGGAAGACAATATACTCAAAGATATTTAAAACTGATAGAGAACAAATAACCAAATATGATCTAAATGTAAAGCCAAAATTAGCTAAGGACAGAGCTATGCATGAGGGAGATACTCCTTAGTTTTCAACATAATTCACAAAAAATTAGATATTGTAAGGTTCCAAAAATAATCGGCTTTCGGGTCAGCACCGAAGTACTGACTACTGGGCTGGTGAATACCCTCGGGGACTAACAGTCCACCAGGGTCTAAATGAGTAATTGTTTTATGCCTCATACCTCAAAAGACTATGTTTTAATTATTCGTCTTTTCGCTAAGATAATAAGTAAGCATGCTTTTTTTAAACTTTTTTCGTTCCGGTATGTCTGTTGATGTGAATTTATCTCTTTTTGCATTTATTTTTGCATTTGAACTGATTGGAAGACTAAAGGTTCGTCCATGAGAACAGTTGAAGATCAGAAATTCCCTAATAATATTTAGTTAAAATACAATTCATAAATTTAAAGGAATGTAATGCTAGTCTCGATAGACGTCAAAATAGACTAAAACCTACCAAGAAATACATATTTCCCATTTCTGTTTCAATGCTATACGTTGGCAATAATATAGAGTAGTGCTTGTGACCATTTTTGGGACAGATAAAAAACAATTATTTAGTTAAATAAATGTTTGGAAGAAAGATTCTTTTCATAGTAAGATATTAGTGTACGGTTTAAACGCGATCTTCATTCAGTTTACTTAATTTAATTTCATCATACTTCAGAATTATTTATATTACAATATACATATTTTACAAACCCTAGTAAAAATAAGGTGTGGAAAGTACAATGTATAACAAAAGGGCGAGGTATGAAGCAAAAGTACGATTTTTAGTTTCCAGGTAAAGCTTAGTCTTTAGAAAGGACCAGAACCATTCAGCTTTTTTTTTTTAAATTACATTTCATCATTACCTTATGAATCAATTTTATATGTTACCAAATACAACTTTCATGAGTGTTGGCATTAATAAGACAGTAAAAGGTATAGTTTAAGTCTGTATTTTAAACACACTTGTTGAATATAACCAAAACAAGTTCGAAAAAATTATTTGATCAATATCAGAATTAATGGTAACAAATGAGTTATTAAAAATAAGACCTCTGGCAGATTTTTTGTAAGTATNTTAAATTAGGATAAATATGTTTCACAAATGTAAGTCTGTAATTATACTTAATCTGTTGATATAACTTACTGCGGATTTATTATAACGTTCCGAACCAACTTTTGTGGTTTTCAATGGTGTTGTCTTTAGGTTTTAAAGTATTTAAAAAATTCCAAAACCGGGTTAGGGGTTTAACCCTAACCCTAAGCCTAACCCTAACCCTAACCGAAATTTAAGTGTCATAGATTGGTACCTACGAAAATAAATGAATGCACTGTAATTGACGAAAATATCTGTATGGTCTTTAGGTCTAAAGATTTCAGGATACAATTTATGGAAACAAAATGCGAATGTACGTACATATTTTTTTATGAAAAAGAAAGGAAATTGGGTGTGTGTCAAGGAGAAACCATCCTATCTCCAGGTTTAAGCGACCTGAAACAAAGCATCTAGGGTCATCCTATAGTCTTCAACACACCATAAAACAAGCCGGATATGGCAAAAAAAAGTAAATAAATCAATGTAAACAAACCACATCCAATAACCCGAATATCAAGAGATTAAAATTTTATAAGAAGACAAGAACAAGCAAATGACCAACATATTCCTTACTTTAGACAGACGCAAAAATTGCGGTGGAGTTAAACTCGTTTTCTTTTATCGTAACCCTCCCCCATGTGTGGTGAATGGCTAAAAATAAATGTTTAAAAAAAAACTCAAAAACATTAAAAGTCAAACTAGAAAAATCCAACTTATCAAGACGAGTAGCTTTACAATGAGTTACATAATACATGAAGACAACACTAATGGGTATTGTCCTGTTAAATGCTCGCAGCTTTTGACACTTAGCTTAGGGAATAATTTCCATTGACTTTGATATCAAGCCTTTTAACATATGAAACTTCAAATGAAATACTTTTAAATAGATTTCATACAACAACATCATCAATTATGAAAGAAGAATATGATACTGTGGAATGTCAAATACTGCCTGTTTTAATTTAGTTACGGTATAGCATTTAGGAGCTGACCAATATCTTTGCCAACAAAAACGTTTTATGCAGACCTTTAGTGGATTGCCTACTCTGATTAGACATCACTTCAGCTCAGTTGCAGAAGCTTTATCAAAATTAAGTTAACTGCCAAAAATATAAAATGTGTTCTTTGAGAATCGGTCCATTTTTTCTATTCAATTGAACAATCGGAACAGCAGATAAAAGTAATGGGGAGATTGAAATCCTTTGTAGTCCGATTTGATATTTGAATTCCAATCTAAAATTCATTAGCTTAATTTTAGATTGATAGGTATACTGAAGTGCAAATACAATTTTTCAGGTGCACCAGTTTTTATTTGTATTATAGGTTTCTTCTTCGTAAAACAAAGTTGTGTTACTGCTTGTCCTGGAAAAGATGGTTTACAGTAGGCCTTTTTAAACAGATGAATGCAGAAACACTTTGGCAAAGAAAGTCCTGTTTAAGATGATGCATTATGGTAAGAAAAATATATATATTGAAGTTTGTTTAACGGCCTAATTGTCTTGTCTTCCATTCTGGAGGGAAATCTATGGCGACTAACATTTTTCGGGGAAAAAAATTAGGGATTTGATACAATTGAAACATTTCAGAAATCTACAAAAAATAAATTGTCATAAATAGTACACCATCAAGAATGGAAACTACAGAACCGTTTTGATATCAGACGATCTAGAATTAAAATTTATCTAACAGTTCGATGGCTACGGAAGTAATAAATATATAAATCTGGTTATATCAAATACCATTTTGGCAGATGTCCATGGCACGGGTAGCTTTCCGTGCACATATTTAACACATTTGTGCCATAAAAATTCATCAACCGCTGTTCAGAAGTAGACTGAAATCGATATTTTATTTTATGGAAGAATTCATGAATTATTCCTCTTGCAAGATTCATCTATCGCTGTAAAAATTGCGGTGGGGTTAAACTCGTTTTCTTGGATCCAAACCCTCCTCCTATGTGTGGTGAATGGATAAAAATAAATACACAAAGGACTCACAAGATGAAGAACAACAATAAAAGCGTTGTTCCTTTGCTTGTTTTTTACCATGTATTTGTAGAGACTTTGTCTCATGTGCATTTACTCCATATCCTTTTATTCACCATTCACAGTAAAAATCAAACTAGAAAAAAAGTCCAACTTATCAAGATGTTTGTTTTTGTTTTTTTTTTTTTTGGCTCTTCAAATTCATAATAAAATTATTTAAAGGTGTTTCCTTCTAGTTTTAAGAGCTGTCTGATATATTTCTTTCAGTTTTTATATACCAGATAAAGCCAAAAGCTTTATATTTATCGAAGCAATAAAGAAACATTGCAACAGATTTTGCCTTAAAAAGATACCGGATGTTATTTAGAGTTTTCGATATTCATATTTAAAAACACTTATTCCTTATAAAGTAAGTAAATTCAAATTTCGCGTTTCTTATATCACCATGAAGGGAGACGGAAATTAAACTAACACAAAAAGGTCCCCTTATCAGTGTAGGTCCAGAAATTATCAATATAACTTATGTGATAAAATGTACAGACTAAAAGCACGTTTTTTTGTTATTTTTAATTCAAATATGAATTAGAAGAAACGAAAGATTCGTTAAATCAGAATTCTCGACTTTATTTGTGATATATGCATATATTTTTCAGATAATTGTAAGTGTAGGACAATAATAATTGACCGAGCAAGCATGACTGCTTTGCATTGATATACACCAATCTCTCGTTTTTAGCTTTACTTCTCTTGATACAATATTGTTTGTGATATTGTTTGTACCACTGATATCCAAAACTGTGAGATGGTATTGCTGCTCACTCTTCATGTGTTCTATAAAATAATTAAATACCTGTGAATTTTATTTCTGCATAATTTTAGGCGCATTTCGACAACTTATATCTCTTCGTTGCAGATAAATCTTAACGTTTATAAGACCATACACTCGAAAATGCATAAAACCTGATAGAGAACGAATAATCAAATATGATCTAAATGTAAAGCCAAAGCCAGCAAAGGAAAGAGCTTTGCATGAGGGAGTATTCTTTAGTTTTCAACAAAATTTACAACAATTTAAATATTATAAGGTTTCAAATAGAATCGGCTTTCGGGTCAGCACCAAAGAACTGAGTACTGAGGTGGTGAATACCCTCGGGGACTAACAGTCCACATGCAGGGGTATCGTCCCATTGGCATCAAATAACTAAATACCAAAGTAATGGTATGTTATTATTAAGTAGTCAATTAAGTTTAACTGCATTGCAGTTGTCTTGTACTTTTTATTGCCAACAATACCTTTAACAGAGACAAACGGCTCTTTCTGTTTCCCAGGCTACCAGTTGTCAAGGATTTAAATGCAATCTCTCCAGTTTTGATTTTCCACCACTGACTTGTAAGTTCTGACTCTTTTTTCATTCGTCTATATATTTTAATACAATAATATTCTAGTTATTGCTATGGTTGGGGTAAATATATCATTAAGATTAATACAAACGTTGAATAGTTAAAGAGAGGTGAACTTGACAAGAACAATATATCATTCAATGTAATATTGGTAGAATATAAGGAGTTCAGCATTGATATAATGCGTTCATGATACAGCGATGAAAAATTAAGATAGGAGCATTAACTTTTTTATTATTAATATGTAAGAACATGAAAGTTGGTTCAATTATTGACAAAAAAAAAGTTTAAGGAAATCAAACAAAAAGTGGATTTCAGAAGTCGTCAAAAATTCGAACATAATGACATCTTCCTAGCTACATCCCTCGTTTTAGAAATATCATTTCGCAAAAATGTATAATGCATGAATAATTTCACTTATCCTGCAACTGTCTTTGTCCCTTACAGATCATATGTACACATTTCCATTTTTGCTCGTTGTCTATTTTATTGAATCGTGCGAATATCCAGCTTAATCATTATTCAGAACAAAAAAAATGGTCTGTGATATAGGAATATGCAAATTATCAAGTAATACCAAATAGTTCTTTTCTGTTTCTGATAACCATAAAAACGTGATTGATATTTGTAATAATAAAAAAAAAGAAAATACCTGTATGACAGCAATACGATGCTTAGAACGAGAACCAAAAATCCTAACATAGAACCAGACACAATCGCCAGCACATTCACATCTAAAATATGTTGTACAGATAATAAGTATATAAGACATTTATTAAAGTAAATTGTACTACACAACAATATTGATTGTACAGATGATAAGTATATTAGACATTAAACAGAGAATATTGTACTATACAAAGATGTTCATGCATACGTCGACTCCCCATTGTCATTTTTTTTAAGTTTTGGAGGACTTATTGTTTTTACTCAAATTTAATTATTATGTTAAGTGTACCAAACGAAGTTTGGGGGCCTATTGTTTTTGCTGCCTTTTTATTATCAAGTCTCCCAAACGAAGTTTGGAGACTTATTGTCTTTGTTGCGTTTCTTATAAAGTCTCCCAAACGAGGTTTGGGAGACTTATTGTTTTTGTTGCGTTTCTTAATATTCTTCTTCTTTTCCTTTCTTCTCGTCGCAATGAACTTGTCTGCACCAGATCTCAAATACCATTAGACCTACAGCTTTCAAATTTTGAATATTAGCCCCATGTATCTAAATGTGCAATCATTAAAAATTTTTGAAAGGGGGTCCATTAAGGGTACATTTTGGGGCTCAAAAAGGGGTGGGGTCGTCCTATAGTAAGTGTACAGGAAATTGAAATTTTAAATGTTTTCACTGCAACTCAAAAACTATTTACACTAGCTGCTTTAAATAGGAAGGTTTTGTGTGACATCAGATAAAGTTTAACAGCATAAAAAATTTGAAAATTAATACGGCTGCCAGGGAGACCATAACAAAAAATTAAAATTTTGAGAAAACAGTATTAATTGTTGATAATTGTATTTCTATTGCAGCTATATGTATTAGTTAGGTTATAAGGGAAACCCCTGCTCAATTCGGTTTTAAAGGGAGTTAAAATGCCCAGAAATCTGACATGGGAGTTCGTTTTGGAGACTTTTGTGTTTCATTTGCGAACACAGTTATAACTTGTTAAGTCTCCCAAACGAAGTTTGGGGAGACTTACTGTTTTTACTCAATTTTTATTATTTTTTTTTACTCATGATCTTACTCTTCTCTTTCAGCCATAAATTTGTCCGACCATTTCTCAGAGACTACTTGTCCAATCTTGACCAAACTTCATAGGAAGGTGGAATCCTATATCAAAAAGTGCAATCGGGTCTTGGAATTTTCGAAATGGCACCGGTTGCCATGGAAATGGCAAAAAAGCGGGAAATGAAAGTGCTCGCAATTGGATGAAATTTTACAGAAAGTTTGCTTAGGACATGGGGAATTGGTATATGGTGTCCAAGACTCCAAAATCATGACCGTTGTTATGGAAACACCAAAAAGGCGGGAAAAGGAAAATGTCCAGAATTTGATGAATTTCTACAGAAAGGTTACCTAAGATGTAGGAAATTGGTTTTTGGTCTCCAAGACTTCAAAATCGCGACCGTTGCCATGGAAACAGAGAAAAGGCGGAAAAAAATCAAAGAGCTCAGAATTTAATTACACTAAATAGACAGGACGCATATGTTGTGAGGAAGTGATTTATAGCCCTGATTTCTGATTTTGGAGTTCGTTTTTGAGACTTTTGTATCAGCATCCTGAAACAGTTATAAATCTTTATTATTCTTCTTTCTTTCTTTGCTTCCGGCTGAACTTGTACGAAATAGATCTTAGAGACCATTATTCCTAGATCTTTCAAACTTTGTAGGATGAGCTCAATATATATAGAGGTGCAACATGCAACCAAAATTCAAAAGGCTGTTTTCTAAGGGTAAATTGGGGTTAGAACAGGGTGGGGTCCACTATGTTAACCCTATGAGAAAATGAAATTTTGAATGTTTTTCATCTTTTTTCACGTCTTCACGGATTTGACATACCCGGTTTGACTCGACCCTGGATTGACTAACTAATAGTGTGACGGGTGCCACTAGTGGTGCAGGACATGCTTACCCTTCCGAGCACCTGATGTCACTCCCGGTTTTAATGGGAGTTCACACTATGAGTGCCCCTTAGTTCTATTTATTTCCGTGTATTGTGGCTGTCTCACGTCCTTGTTTTGTCTTTGTTTTTCTCTGTTTCCGTACTTGTTATGACTTTGGACTTCGATTTTTGTAATCATCATTGCCCTTGTTCCTTCGGTATTCTACTGCCGTTGTTTTTCACTGCACCTTAAAAACTATTAACTATAACTCAATGCAACTTCATAGGACAGATGTGTGTTGTGTAAGAAAGGGTTCTTCAGGATTGAAAATTTCAAAATTAGCACCGTTGCCATGGAAACCATACCAAAGAATTAAAATTTTGAGAAAACGTTTTTATTAATAATTTTTTAATTTCCATTACAGCTAAATGTATTATTTAGGTTTAGGTTATAAGGGGAACCCCGCCCAATGAGTTTTTGAAACGAGGTATAAAATTGGTTGTAATGGATAAAGAAGCATTTGGTTGCCATGGAAATCAAGCCAGAAAGCTTTAATTTTGTTTTCTGCTGTGTGTTATGTTTGATTTCAACAATATGTATGAAGCAAATTATAAGGGGAACCCCTGCTCAATTTTTGAAAGGGTTTTTTTAATGCCCAGAAATCCGATATGGGAGTTCGTTTTGGAGACTTTTGTGTTCCGCTTGCGAACACAGTTACATCTTGTTATTCTTCGATCTTTCTTTTTATCCTGTCCCAATGAACTTGTCCGAAGCAGATTTCAGAGACCGTTAGACCTAGAGGTTTTCAACTTGGTAGCATATTAGCCCTATGTATTTAAATGTGTAATCATTAAAAAGTTTTCAAAGGTGGTCCATTAAGGGTACTTTAAGGGGTATCAAAAAGGGGATAGGATCGTCCTATAGTAACCCTTTGGGAAAATGAAATTTTGAATGATTGTCATCATATACTTCACTGTTTCTCAAAAACTATAAAGGCTAGCTCCATGAAACTTCGTAGGAAAGTTGAGGGTCATGTCAAAAAGGGTTCCACAGCATTGGAAATTTCAAAATTTATGTAACTACCGTTGCTTTGGAATGTATACAAAAAAATGGAATTTTTTGGAAAATAGTAGTTTCTGTTTACAATAGTATTTTGATTACAGCAATGTGTATTACTTAGATTATATGGTAACCCCCTGCCAAATTTTTATGGAAGCGGGTTTAAAATGATTGTAATGGATGGAAACATTTCAAAATAACTATGGTTGCCACGGAAACTAGCCAAAAAACTTAAAATTTTAAGAAAATCGTAATTATTATTGATAATTGTTAATTCTTGTATTTCTATTACAGCTATGTGTATTATTTGGGTAATATGGGGAACCCCTGCCCAATTTGTTTTGAAACATGGTATGAAATTGGATGTAAAGGTTAAAAGTGCATTTGGTTGCCATGGAAACCAAGCAAGGAACCTACTATTTTAAGAAAAACATGCTATCTTCTCCAGGTAATAATTTGATTTCAGCAATATGTATTAATTAATTTATACGGGGAACACCTGCTCAATTTTTTTTACATTAGGTAGTCTCGTAATGCCTTCAAATCCGATATGGGAGTTCCTTTGGGAGACTTTTGGGTTTTGCTCGCGAACACAGTTATCACTTGTTATTAATCTTCTTTCCCTTTCTTCTCGTCGCAATGAACTTGTCCGGAGCAGACCTCAAAGACCATATGACATAAAGCTTTCAAACTCTGTATAATATAAGCCCCACGATATGTAATCCAAAAAAATTTTTAAGGGGCCCATAGAGGGTTCCTTTGGGGGCTCAAAAAAGGGGGTCATTCTATAGTAAGTCTATGGGAATTTATGCTGTATGTTATGTTTAGATTTCAACTATATACATAAAGTAAAATATAAGTGGAACCCCTGCTCAAATATTTTCTTCAAAGTAGGATGTATAATTGGCAGGAATCCGATATCGGAGTTCGTTTGGGAGACTTTTGTGTTTCGCCTTCTAACACAGTTAAAACTTGTTCTTATCATTCTTCTTCCGTTTTCCGCCTCGACTTTGTCCACTCCCTTTCTCGGACACTAATGATACAATCTTACCAAAATTTGACAAGATGATAGAGCGTTATCTCAAAATGTGCATTCAAGTCTTGGAATTTTCAAAATGGCCGCCGTTTCTATGAGAGCAGCAAAAAAATCGGAAAATCTAAGTGCTCAGAATTGGATAAAATTTTACCAGAAAGTTGTCTAAAATGTGTTGAATTTGTTTCTGGTCTCCAAGACTTAAAATTGCGACCGTAATCCATGGAAATAGACAAAAAGTCGGGAAAATGAAAGTGCTCAGAATTAAAAGAAATTTGACAGAAGGTTCCTCAGAATCTATGGATCACATCGTAAGCTTTTGAATTCTGATATAGGAGTTCGTTTGTGAGACTTCTTGTGTTTTCATCCAAACACACATAATACTAGTTATTCTTGATCTTCATCTCTTTCCGCCAAAAAATTTGTCCGATCATTTTCTCAAAGACAAAAGGTCCGGATTTTGACCAAACTTCAAAGGATGATAGACCCATATCCTAAAAGATGGAATGAGGTCTTGGAATTTTCAAAATGGCACCGGTTACCATGGAAACGTAAAAAAAGGCGGTAAAATGGAAGTGCTCAGATTTGGATGAAAATTTACAGGAAGGTTGCTTAAGACATGAGGAAAAGGCATCCGGTGTCCAAGACATCAATATGGCACCGGTTGCCTTGGGAACGGCAAAAAAGGCCAGAAAATCAAAGTGCTCAAAATTGTATGAACATTTACAGGCAGGTTGCTAAGGACGCGGGGAAAAGGTTCCGGTGTCAAAGACTTCAATATAGCATCCGTTGTCATGGTAACGGCAAAAAAAAGCGGGAAAATATAAGTGCTCTGAATTGGATTGAAATTTACAGGAAGGATGCTTTTAACATGAGGAATTGGTTTCTGGTCTCCAAGATTTATACATGGGAGCCGTTGTAATAAACATTTTTACTATTCATCGTCGAAACCGAAATCGAATCCAAAAACGAGACCGAAACCGAAACCAGCATTACAGAATGAATTGTTTTTGCAAAGTTAAAAACATTGTTTAACTGTTTGGCTTTCTTTCTTAAATCTCCATATTGGACTTTCAATCATTAATACAATGTAGTAGAAAAAATCTGGAATTCGATAATAGAATGCAAAATTGTTTACGTTTTGCTACAAAATTTCTTTTGTTGATCTATTTTGATCGTTTTTGCTTTTAACGTTGCTGTACGACCGCAAAAATTGTGACGATGTCATCGTTGTCGGGATCGGCGGCTGTTAACAGCATGACTTTGGTTGTAGTGGACGGATTATTATCAAATTTGAGAATGATTTTTTCTTGCACATCAGTAAGATTGATTTCTAATTTATGGTTCTTGGCCCCGTCTATTTTATATAAAAGGGCAAAAAAAATCGGTTAAATACGACGTTTTGCGTGTATGGAAACCATAACTTTGGATTTCGTAAACGGATCATTATCAAATTTTAGTATAATGTTTTTAAGCGTACGCCCATCATGTTTATCTTACTTTTTGTGTCCTGGTCCAACCATTTTTTAGAAAAAGGCAAAAAGGGATTAAATTGTAATTACTTATTAGATTTTAATTGGGTTTCTTCTGTATTTCTTGGGAAATTTCAAAACATCAAATTCATGTTTCATGTAACGTTCATGAGATAAACGTATCTCACCCAATAGCAAAAAAAATGCGGAATGCTTGGTATTTTGCTCGAAAAAGTAGGGCCTTCATGCTTAATATCAGGTATTTTGCACGAAATCTTGAGTTTCTGTACAGAATATATAGTATTTGCGAAATTCCTGGTATTTCGCACGTAAACTTTGTTTTCCGATCGAAAAGTGCAGTTTCCGATCGGAATTGGAATATCTTTTAATCGAAAACGCAATTTATGAGATGAAATCGAAATAAGTATTTAAAGTTCATTAAATCAGAAACGGAAACCGCTATTAAGAATTTAATCAAACCAATCAAAATAGTTTATTCTGTTTATGGCTCATAATTGTCTTTTTTGTTCAACCTTCGTAAAGTTTGTTTGCTATATATTAATAATAATTATCAAGAAGACTGGTGATTGTGGGTGCGAACGAAGAGCTGGAAGTATTCGATCTTGACTGTTTTAAGTTCACCACAACAGTTGTGAATTATTGCAGCGGTCAAGCAACTGGAAAAAGTTTTATTGTAATGAAGTCAAGATTTGCACCCCAAGTTTACACAATGTGTTGGATTCATCGATGTCAAATGTCTACATTGTAGATATATCAGACGTGAAAACATGACAGATTTATACAATGTTGTCTTTGCACGACCGCGAGTCGATGAAAGGTAGACAGCTCGGGGTGTAAATCTTAATTTCGGTAAACTGAAAGTTTTGCCACTTCCTTGACCGTAGCAATATTCCGTTCTAGATTAACATTTAAAATATTTATTCACTGAAGAATTTTTTTTCCTAGTCAAATTTTTGGTCAATCTTAATTGATTTTTTTTAATTTATTCACTAATTTTTTTATTTTTTTTTTCTAATTTTATTTCACAATATTCTTTTTTAAGAGTTTTTTTTCTTTTGCCGAATACAAATTTAATGAAGTTAAGTATAAATAAGGTATGATTAGCAAGATATTTTGTCTGCACTTTTAACTCAGTCTTTATAAATGACCAAAGCAATTTTTTTTTCTTGAAAATTTTCTATTTCGTCATATCTTCCTGAGGAATTTTATATGTTGCAATATACAATTTTTATGAATTTTAACATAAATGTTTGAAAAGTGAGATATTTAGTTCATTGTTTAAATTAAGAAAATTTCATTTCATCATTATATCCATTTGAAAACTTTTTTTTATATGATACGATATACAAAATTCATGAATTTTAGCATAAATAACGTTTTAAAGGAGAACTTTCAGTCTGAATTTACGCTCAATTCTTAGAAATATAAAACGATCCAGTTTTTTTTTCAATCATTATATTATATCCTCTCGAATCAGTTTTATATGTTGCGATATAGAAAATTTCTGAATTTAAGCATAAATAAGGCATGACA